>PVKP010018102.1:6238-44956 GCA_004027715.1 Plecturocebus donacophilus
GTACCGGTACCAAAACAGAGATATAGACCGATGAAACAGAACAGAGGCCTCGGAAACAACGCCACACATCTACAACCATCTGATCTTTGACAAACCTGACAAAAACAAGCAACGGGGAAGGGATTCCCTAGTTAATAAATGTTGTTGGGAAAACTGGCTAGCCATGTGCAGAAAACTGAAACTGGGCCCCTTCCTTATACCTTATACAAAAATTAACTCAAGATGGATTAAAGACTTAAATGTAAGACCTAAAACCATAAAAATCCTAGACTAAAACCTAGGCAATACCCTTGAGGACATAGGCATGAGCAAGCACTTCATGACTAAAACACAAAATGCAATGGCAGCAAAAGCCGAAATTGACAAATGGGACCTAATTAAACTAAAGAGCTTCTGCACAGCAAAAGAAACTATCATCAGAGTGAACAGACAACCTACAGAATATGAGAACATTTTTGCAATATATCCATCTGATGAAGGGTTAACACCTAAAATCTACAAAGAACTTAAACAAATTAATAAGAAAAAAACAAACAACCCCATCAAAATGTGGGTGAAGGACATGAACAGACACTTCTGAAAAGAAGACATTTATGCCATCAAGAAACACCTGAAAAAAAAGCTCATCAACACTGGTAATTAGAGAAATGCAAATCAAAAGCACAATGAGATACCATCTCATGCCAGTTAGAATGGCAATCATTAAAAAGTCAAGAAACAGCAGATGCTGGAGAGGATGTGGAGAAACAGGAATACTTTTAAACTGTTGTAGGAGTGTAAATTAGTTCAACTGTTTTGAAAGACAGTGTGGCAATTCCTCAAGAATCTAGAACCAGAAATACCATTTGACTGAGCAATGCCATTACTGGTTATATACCCAAAGGATTGTAAATCATTCTACTATAAAGACACATGCACACATATGTTTATTGTGGCCCTACTCACAATAGTATAGACTTGGAACCAACCCAAATGCCCATAAATGATTAACTGGATAAAGAAAATATGGCACATATACACCCTGGAATACTATGCAGCCATAAAAAAGGATGAGTTCCTGTCCTTTGCAGGAACATGGATGAAGCTGGAAACCATCATTCTCAGCAAAGTAACACAAGAACAGAAAACCAAACACCACATATTCTCACTCATATGTCGAACACTGAGAACACATGGACACAGGGAGGGGAACATTACACACCAGGACCTGTCAGGGAGTGGGAAGCTAAGGGAGGGATAGCATTAGGAGAAATCCCTAATGAAGATGACAGGTTGATAGGTGCAGAAATACACCATGGCATGTGTATACCTATGTAACAACACCGCACATTCTGCACATGTATCTGAGTATTTAAAGTATAATAATGATAAAATAAGACAAAAACTTGAAAGTATTTATAAAATATAACTGAAAATTGTTAGCATTAATTATATAAGAGTAATTTCTACATAAAGAAAATATGTGGAAGTGGAGGAAAGGGACCACAAAACAAAACAGAAAATAAATCTGGAGGGAAATGCATGATAAATTCACAAATGGCAATATACATATAAAACAGTGCTCCAGCAAAATGTAGATAAATCTCAAAAGCGCATTTTGAGTGAAAGAATACAGGCTACTACAAGTATTACATACTATATAACTTGTGTATGCTTTGCAAAGTTCTTGTGCTGTGTTTTTCAGCTCCACTAATTCATTTATGTTCTTCTCTAAGCTAGTTATTCTAGTTAGCATTTCATCTAACCATTTTTCAAATTAGTTTTTTTTGCATTGGGTTAGGACATGTTCCTTTACCTCAGAGAAGTTTGTTATTCCTCAAGCAACTCCCTGACCCCTGCATAACCAAAAAGATGTCACATAAAGGAGAGCTCTGGCTGACAACTGGTGGGTGCCCTTCTGGGATCAAGCTACCAGAGGAAAGGTCAGGCAGCAATACTTGCTGTGCTACAGTCCCCATGGGTGATTCCTAGGCAAGCAAGGTCTGGAATGGACTGCCAGCAGTCCTAAAGCAGAGGGGCCTGACTATTAGAAGGAAAACTAAAAAAACAAAAAGAAATAGCTTCAACATCAACAGAAAGGACATCCACTCAGAGACCCCATCCAAAATCACCAACTTCAAAGATCAAAGCTAGACAAATCCACAAAGACAAGAAGAAACAACTGCAAAAAGGATGAAATCATCAAAGACCAGAACACCTCTCCTTTTCCAAGGGATCACAACTCCTCACCAGCAAGAGAACAAAACAGGATAGAGAATGAGTTTGATGAACTGACAGAAGCAGACTTCAGACAGTGGGTAATAACAAACTTCTCTGAGCTAAAGGAACATGTTCTAGCCCAAAGGAAAGAAACTAAACACCTTGAAAAAGGTTAGATGAAATGCTAACTACCAGCTTGGAGAAGAACATAAACCAATTGATGGAGCTGAAAAACACAGCAGGAGACCTTCACAAAGAATACACATTTCAATAGCCAAATCGATCAAGCAGAAGAAAGAATATCAGAGATTGAAATCAACTCAATGAAATAATATGAGAAGGCAAGATCAGAGAAAAAAGAATGAAAAGAAATAAACACAGCCTCCAAGAAATATGGGATTGTGTGAAAAGACCTAATCTACATTGGATCAGTGTACCTGAATGTGATGGGGAGAATGAATCCAAGCTGTCAAACACTCATCAGGATATTATCCAGAAGAACTTCCCCAGCCTAGCAAGACAGGCCAACATTCAAATCCAACACCGCAAAGATACTTGTCATGAAGAGCAACCCCACGGCACATAACAAAAAGAGTTATGTACAAAGATATTTAAAGATTCCCATATATATAATAAAGTGAAAAAAGTAAGTCATAGAACCATATGTATAATATTATATACCATTAAAAATGCTTTCTGTATATGGATAGAAAAGAAATCTTAAAGGGTACATATCAAACCTTTACTAAGATTACTTCTGAAGGATAAGATGGAAAAAGGATCATGAGAGATTTTTTCCTTCTATGTATACCTCTGTATCATTTTACTTATTTTTGTCATAAACATCCATTGATCTCATAAATAAAAAGAAAAATATAGTAAGTAATTTCATATCAAACTGAAGAATTTAAGTACATGCCATCCCCAAATATGCTGCTCCTGCATATTGATTGAGTTAAAAACACTTGAAAAAATGCAGCAGCAAGACCACTATCACTTTTCTTCTGTTTTTTTTTTAATATATATTTTATTGCATTTTAGGTTTTGGGGTACACGTGAAGAACATGCAAGATTGTTGCATAGGTACATACAAGGCAGTGTGGTTTGATGCCTTCCTCCCCATCACCTTATCTGGCATTTCTTCCCATGTTATTCCTCCCCAACTCCCTATACCTCACTGTCCCTCCCCTAATTCCCTCCCTCCCACAGACCACAGCATGTGATGCTCCCCTCCCTGTGTCCGTGTGTTCTCATTGTTCAACACCTGCCTGTGAGTAAGAACATGTGGTATTTGATTTTCTGTTCTTGTGTCAGTTTGCTGAGAATGATGGTTTCCGGGTTCATCCATGTCCCTACAAAGAACACAAACTCATCGTTTTTTATAGCTGCATAGTATTCCATGGTGTGTATGTGCCACATTTTCCCTGTCAAGTCTATCACCGATGGGCATTTGGGTTGGTTCCAAGTCTTTGCTATTGTAAACAGTGCTACAGTGAACATTCGTGTGCATGTGTCCTTATAATAGAATGATTTATGATCCTTTTTATATATACCCAGTAATGGGATTGCTGGGTCAAATGGAATTTCTATTTCTAGGTCCTTAAGGAATGGTCACACTGTCTTCCACAATGGCTGAACTAATTTACACTCCTGCCAACAGTGTAAAAGTGTTCCTATTTCTCCACATCCTCTCCAGCATCTGTTGTCTCCAGATTGTTTAATGATTGCCATTCTAACTGGTGTGAGATGGTATGTCAATGTAGTTTTGATTTGCATTTGTCTAATGACCAGTGATGATGAGCATTTTTTCATATGTTTGTTGGCCTCGTATATGTCTTCTTTTGTAAAGTGTCTGTTCATATCCTTCACCCACTTTTGAATGGGCTTATTTGTTTTTTTCTTGTAAATCTGTTTTAGTTCTTTGTAGATCCTAGACATTAGCCCTTTGTCAGATGGGTAGATTGCAAAAACTTTTCCCATTCTGCTGGTTGCTGATTCTTAAAAGCAAATGATGAGATTACCACGTGAAAGATGTCCTCTCTATACCAGAAAGGAAGCATCATTTTTTATCATCAAGGATGGGACACTGAGCAGGTACTTAACAATAAGTACCTGAGAGGAGCCCTTCCATTTTGATTGTGATTGATCCTCAGAGGATTCTTGCTTTCAGGATTTTAATAGAATTTTCATATTCTTGAAGGGCATTTTGAACGTGGCCTAATGTCCGAAAAAGGGGGTATAGTGAGGTGTGTCTGACATCCTGTTTCTTGTCATGGCCTAAATTTGTTTTTCAGGTTTCTTACTGTCGATTAAATGTTCTAGGCCAGACAAGAATGGATGTGGGCTGGCACCTACTTTTTAGGCAATTTTAATTTAATGTGTTTAATTTTAAAAACTTTTTAAGCAATATAAGAGACAAAGCATAAAAGCCAAAAATAAGTTTACACATCAATAAAAAGTAAGACTATAGAATCGAGTTATACTGGAGAAAACCATTGCTTTTATGTGCCTCTCAGATGAAATACGTCGGCAACAGGCCATAACAACAGTTAGAACCAGAGGATAAAAAAACCACAGAAGCTGACAAAAGAGCTGAAGAAGAGAGTTATCCTCCTCTCCTTTTTATGAGAAAGTGGATTATAAGCATTTGCCAGTGAATGAAATACAAAAAAAGGAGAATTTTTATTAAACAAAGTCTATAAGGGAAAGTAAAAACACAATGACATGGTTAATCCTTTTGAACTTTAGAGCACAAAACAGATAAGGCAATACCAAAAATCATATGTGGTTTAGGGACCCCCTAGAGTGGGCCTCTAACTCACCATAGTTCTCTAGAGTGGGCCTCTAAAACACAATATCCAGTGCCAAAGATCGCAGAGCACATGGGGATGACCAACACTGAAGGTGAGACTCTAACCCACACTTCTAGAATGAACACTCTCACAATTAGGTTTCCTGCCTTCTACAATTGCCCAAATGCAGTTAATGGAGAGCTAAAGCAAAAACTGAAAATTAAACATATATTTCAATGTGGAAGGTAAATTAAAATAAAATTTCCAATAAAAAAATTAAAATGGTGTTAGAGGAAAAATGGCTGAAACCAGGGGTGACAAAGAAAAAGCTGGTCCTTTGTGCTTCAGTTCAGGGCGCTCAAATGGCAGGGGATTTTTGAATTGACTACCTAGCCAAGGCCTTATTTCCAGGCTCACCCAATATTGAACCGGGAGCAGATGGAACATTTACCCATCTACAGGAGCTAAAATGATACTGACCAGGCTCCAATGTGAAGCTTGGGTGAAGGTCTCCACCTAAGCTTTTCACGGCTTGGGCTGGCTCAGCTGCCATGAGAGGATTGGCACATGATCCTGTAACCATCCAGGAAGAGTGCTAGGTCGTTTTATATAAGGTGGCACTGTGGCTGCTTGCCCATCTGTCTGCTCAGATCTGCTTCTACATCCTGCCAGGAAAGATGATGGCTCTGAGAAGTGCCTTTAGCTAGAGTTACAGCTCTACAGTGTTATGCCTTATCAATCATAATCTTGCTGGCTCATGACCTCACTGTCTCACCAGTCATTGCCTTTTACCTTCTCTCCACCCAACTGTTTTACCAATTGCCACCTCTCACCATTTCATTGTTTCACCGATTGCCAATTGCCATCTTGTCACCTCATCAATCACTAATTGCTATTTTACCATTTTGTTTCATCCCTTTTTGATCACCAAGATGATACAGGACAAGTGAACCCCAAAACTGAGACTTAGCCTGGGAAGGTTCTTGGCTTCCTCCAGGAAACAATACAAAGGTGAAAGAGGGCAACATTTATTGAACCAGTGCGGCCCATTGAGGAGCAGGGCTAACCCCAAAACAGCGTGCCCAGAGTTGACAGCATATGGGTTGTTGGCAGTTGTATTTATATCCACTTTTAATTACATGACGGTTAAGAGGTAGTTATTCAGAACTTTCTATAAAAGGGAAGGAGAGTTTCTAGAACCATGTAAAGTAACTTCTGAGCCATTGTCATGGTCCATTGCCATTGCCTTTGTAAACTGTCATTGTGCCAATAGAAATGTCTTTATGCTAACAAGCAGTGAGGGCAACTAGATGTCACCTTCATTGCCATCTGCTGATTTGGGACAACTTCTTTGCTTCACCCTGAGAATCAACTAGTTTGGGCTTCAATCAGTAGGCTCATTACCGGAAAACAAGTCCTGCCAGCCTCCTACCTTACTGCTTATAAATTGTATTAATTAAATTTGTATGCTTTTCTCCTGATAATCTGTCTCAAGTTAGTTTAACTCTTAGACCCAGTTAAAAAAAGAAAACAACTAGGAGTGTAGAAGTAAAATTCGCCACCATTTATAAGACATTAGTTAAAAGAAAATGTACATAATTCAGTTAGCACAAGAGAGGTTTTGACATTTTCAGACATTGCTTTTCAATAGATTTGTGTCTCCTATTCAGCAGAAGGTCATGTATGTTATCCAACTCAATAAATACTAGTCCAAAATAGTGTAAACTATTTTTTTCATTAAAGATTTAAAAAATGTGAAAAGTAGAGCAGCTGGGGATAATTGTATGTACTTTCCTGGAATTTTGAGCTCCACGGATTTGTGTTTTGAGCTCTCTGAGTTTCTTTGAGCAAATTTCTGATCCAAACTGTATTTGGAAGTCATGACAGAAACTGGACTGGTTCCATAATTGAATTTAATTAAGAAATTAACTGGCTTGGATCCAGTTAGAGGCTTCTTACATCTGAATGGGTCAGAAAGAAACTGATAGTAAATGGTAATATTGCAGAAGTTATAAAATTTGGCTTTTTGGAAATTCACGGGGGTTTTTGTCTTCTACTCTTTTGTTTCATTTTTCTTGCATGCTTAGGTAGGAAAAAAAATGGGCTAAGTTAATCTCAGGAACCTGAGAACAAAGCCAATACCTTAGGTAAAAATAGGATTCTCAACTTCTGAAGAACTTAGCAGCAAATTCTTACAGAAATGCAAAATCTTACTAAAGATGCTTGCAGTAGAACTTTCCAAATGAACAAAACTGCACTGAAGTGCATTTGAAAATGAGAGTTCCCAAATTAGTCTCTTCTAGTGATGCGTATTGATATGCGGAAGATTCTAAAAGGTTTTCAGCATTTATATTTAGAGACTTTGCATAAAGAAAACAAAAACGTACGTGACTAATTGATTTAAAACAATTAAATCTGTCTTGCAAATTTTTCTTGACGGCAATGAGTAACAGGATTAGGCATGTACAGGATCATGGAAAATGGGAAACTTTTTCTTCCCAGAGGGGAAAAATTGAGAGCTGATGTGATTGCTGAAAAAGATTCCTTCATGACCAGCAAACAGCCACCTGAACTTTCGTTCACTTTCGCTGCAATGGGTGGATATTTCTCTAGCCTACCTGAGCTAATCACCTTCCCCACTCTGCCACAGGCAATGCTGCTCTCTTGCTCTCTCTTTGCAAAATGGTTGTGGAAATGATAAAAATCACTATCTCTTGCCCAGTTTTAATTAATGGGAAAAATGATTAATCATGCTACTCTTAAGCTGTAGTGAATCTGCTAAACTAGTGTTACAGATTTGTCTTTTTCTGTTGTTTTGTCATGAACGGGGTACCTTAGGATAGAACGTGGGCTCAGGATTCCATAAGCTCCCTGTTCAAGATGGCCCAGCGAGCTAGTCAGTAACAAATTTTGCTGCAGGTCTCTGAAACAAACAAAAACTGGATGAGGTCTCCATCTTGTTTTATGTCCTTGGGAGCTTGATCTTGTAACCACATGGTGGTACTTTCTCTTGGTCTCTGCCATCTGAGGAACAGGAATTTGGTGGTTCATGTAACAATTACCTCTACTAATTATCTTGGCTAGTTAAAAGTCATTGCAAACCCAAAATTGACTGCTCTGAACTCCTTCTGGGAAGAGCAGTGGAAACCTCCCAGGGCTCCCTTATTTCAGCAGCTAAGGCTTTGCCATTTAAAAACGGTGGCCTGGGCTCATCTGGCTTAGGGAAATAGTACATTTCTTGTTGATATCTGTGTGACCGTTAATATTTGTTGACTCTCTTCCCCTCCATGAACAACTTCGAGGTTCCCTTCTGAAATTTTCCTTTCCCTGAGCTACCACTGAAGATTCTAACTTCTGTAACAATTATTTAGGCCCTCTTTGAAAATACCTCATACACTTGGAAACTCATGGTTAAGTCATAACCTTTTTTAAAGCTTGTTAGTTTTCCCTTTGAGGTTATTATTGGTAACATTTAGAAGCCAGGAATATTTTCTGTTTGGCCTGGCTAAACTAGGGTAATAAGAAACTTAAAATACCTTTTTGGGTTTTCTTTCTTTCTTTCTTTTTTTTTTTTTTTTGTTTGTTTGTTTTTGCAAGTGCTGTCATTAAAAATCAGCTTAATTAAAAGTGGCTATCCAAGCTCTACATATACGTAAAAGGTTGTTTTTTTTTTTTTTTTGGGTCTTTTTTTCCCTCTGAAGAAAAAGGATGTTTTCTTCTCAGAGGACTAAACTGTTTTTTCTTATTTTTTCTTCTTGCTGCTCATAATGCACACCTGAGAAGACCTAAGATAACTTCTAATAGTGTGGGACTCCACGGGAAAAACAGAGTAGCCACCATAGAGCCTGTTTTAGGAAAAACCTGTTTTCCTTGTGAAAACCCAAGAATTGAAAGTATATTCCTCTCAAAATTTAAGGTCTGTTCTGTTTTTCATTGTGATATCTGATAAGTTTGAGTTAAGAGGTTTCCAGAAATTACTTCTCATTATGAGAAAATTTTGGTGTGTAATAACTAGGTAGGAAATGTACTTTTAGTGATGGCTAATTAGAGTTATGCCAGATATTCAGCTCTCTAGACATTTGGATTAGAGTTGCATACACTTGGCCAGCTAGAAGGTATGGAAATGTTCCCAGCCCTCACTGAGAGATAAGACTCCCATTACAAAATGGGCTGATTGGCTGGGTTGCCATGCAAATGCAAGGTAAAAGCATTGCACTGTATTCTCCCACAGCATTTCTGTGTTTCAGGGGATGCAGGATATGATATAAAAATGGGACCCTTAATTTGGAGATCTGTTCTTATCTTCCAGCTCTGCCTGTTTATTAGGCCCTAGAAAATGTATGCTTTTCTGGCCCTCTTCCTTGAAGAATTTCATCTTGAAGCCAGTAATCCACTTAAGAAACTTAAAAACTGACAAATGAAAAATCTGACAACTACTGCATCTTCTTCTGTCTGTAGGCACAGTTGTATATGTGTTGTGTTTGTGACGTTTATATAAAGGAGCTCTAATTAATTGGCTTAAAGAAAAATAAGCAATTGATTTCAAATAATTTAAATACTTTGTCAAAAAATTAAAACTAATGCCTTTTACTTCATGTGATTTAATAAGCTTTCAGAAATAAAGAGCTTTAAAAATTATTGGTAATATAGAGATATTTTGTCTAAATCAAGCAGGTCAGATGTTAGGTTTGTTAAGTGATTTAAGGTAATAAGCTCCTTTTTTGGCTTTTAAAAATTGTTCAACTCACCTGCTTTACAGCTTCGTAAGGTAAGTTCTGTGACATATGGAGTTAGTCTTGCTCCTAGCTATACTGGAAAGAATCAGACAATATCTGCACTTTTGGCTGGTGACCCAGGCTCCAAACCTAGTACACAATTTAAATTACTTATCATATTTTTCATTAAAAATAAAATTGCTAAAAGTTGACATTGTAACATGTAACTAAAACTACTTAAAAGTTGTACATGCAATGTGTGTGAAGAAAATGAAATGTACTTTTAATAAAAGATTATAAGAAGACAGGAAAACGTAAATTTTTACCTGATTTAGAGGGTTAAAGGATTGTTTTAAATTACACAGGGTAAAGTTGAAGGCTTGTGTAAGAAATATCTTGTAAAAAAGTTCTATGTGAAATATATTAACTAAATTTAAAAGGGTATTCTTTGCTTTTTCCTGTATATAGAACATTGAAGTAAAACACAACAGGGTTTACTTTAAGAAGTGATCTGCTCTTTAACAAAAATTTGTAGATGGTAGAGAATGTTTTTGAGAATCTCACCTCACTGTAAAACTGATTAAGACTGACAGATTTGTCTATAAGGTTTTATTGAAGATTGGAGTTCACATTAATAGTACATAAATGCAAAGGGGAAATTTGGCTTTCTTTCTTGAACCAGATATTCACGTAACATTAAAGAATAAAAATATTTGTATGACTTTTGAATAAACTACTGAATAAAGAAAAGAAAGACAAGAGATAGGACAATTTCGCTTTCTAAGCGATCTATCAATGAGTAATGGTTTATGCTTTATTAAGGTTTTTGAGTCATCATTTTGGCCACATGAATGACTTATGGTGACCTGGAATTCTATTTCATTATATCAAGTGTTTTAAACCTTTAACAAATTTTTTATCTTCCAAAATCAAATTTCGGCTTTAAAATTTTCTCTTCTGACCTCTACCTTTGTGATGCCACAGAGGGCCCCTGACGCATCCGAAAGAGAGGTAAACAGGATTATTTGACATGTTAAGTTATATGAGAAGCATTGTCAAAACCAAACCTTATGTCTTACCTTCTTTAGGCTATATTTTAGGGAACGACATTAACATATCTTACAAAATCGTATGGGAGTTCTAAAATTCTAATATGTCTAAGTATATGTTATCAATCATAATTATGGTTATTAGGTTAAGTTATTGTAGGCCACAGAAATAATTTCCTTGTCAATTGTGTTTTTAACTAAAACCATTTCAAGTCATTTCCATACTAATTGCTTAATGCCGACACAGTCTCTGAAAACTTCACAAACACGCAAAATCCTAGAATATTATATCTTTTAGAAGGTTCATAAGGATATGGAAAGCATCCTGAAAAGCACTCATGAATACAGGTTTCTAATAACTCTAAAATAATTATCACTGGGACTGTGTAAGAATTATTCCTGAAACTTTAATGAAGAGAATATTGTCAAGAGGCTTTCATCCTTCTGGATGGACATCATTAGTTGAGTCCTTTTTCTATTACTTGGATTCAGAGAAGTAATAATCAGAAATGTATCTCCCATAGTGGGCTCTATTGTAGATTCTACTGTAAAGGGTATGGACACACAACAAAGATTAAATCCTCTTGGGGGAATTTATGCTAAATAATAGAATTCTTCTAGATTACGTTTCTAGCTAAACAGAAGTATCTGTGCAGCTTCTGGCCCTTGCAGCCTATGGAAAATACATTACACCAGATATTACACAAATCCAGCTCATTCTTTTGTCTATTTTATTTTAGGTGGTTTGATTTTGGGGTACCCTGGATAAGGAGCATACTCCAAACTCTTGATATTAGCCTCCTGATAGTGATAATAGTAGTCTCCCTGTTGTGCTGTATTTCCTAAAAGGTTTTAAATGTTTGCATGCAACCATCTCTAGAACGTCAAGTGATCTCTCTTCAATTGGCATAACAAGAGCTAAAAGAAATGTGTGACCATGAGGACATCATAACCTATGAATGACATGCTGAGACAGGAATCCCAAAATCATGGTAACTGAGATTGGCACTAAAGCCCTAATTTTTGGACACACTTTCACCTAAGGGAGGACCTGACCAAAAAGGAGGAATTTATTTAAACCAAATTATGGAAGGTTATTGTTTTAGGCTGAGTTCATACACTACACCCCAACAGACCAAACCAAACCAAAATGGAGTCATTCATCCTAAATATGACATAATCAAACTAAGACTTTAAGGAAAAGCATAGGTTCTAGAAGAGGCACAGTTTTGTTTTTCTCCTATAAACAGTGTGTTCCAGCATAAGATGATAACTCAGTCCTTGTTTCTACTTTGCAAAACCCACTGTCTTACTATTTCCCAGCAGGTTTCTACACCAAATAAGTACATTTACAATGGTGATAGTGTCATCAATGACTAAGGTTTTGGTCAATCTCACAAAATTGAGAAAATTACCAAATGAGGAAACTGTTCAATCAAGTTTAGACTAAAGTTGTCTTCTTACATATTTAGTTTTGGACTAAAGGTTTTTCGGTACATCATGAACCATGTCAAGTGGAGGTGTAAAGAGACCATAGCCTATACTTGTGTCAATCAGTGATTTTTGGCCAACCAAATGTAGCCAACTGTTCAAACCATATTCAAATAAGGCAAACACTGAGCTGTAACTAATCTAGCTATTTCTGTGCCTCACTTTCATTTTCAGTACTTCACTTTCCTTTTTCTCTCCATAAATCTTCTTCTACCACATGGCTATACTGGAGTCTCTGAGCCTACTGTGGCTTAGAATCTGCCTGATTTGTGAGTCATTCACTGCTCAATTAAACTCCTTTAAATTTAATTCAGTTATAGTTTTTTTTATCACAAGTAAAAAATATGTCTCTATTCTGCATATTCCTTTTTTTCCTGGAAATATATTTCTAACTTGACTATTAGTTTACATTAAATGTAAAGTTAATGATAATTATATCACAGATATTAGAACTCTTACAATTTCACAGTCATTTATCAGTAGATATATGTGGTTTTGTATATATAAACATTTTCTCAGAAAAATGTAGTTTCATTTTTAAAGAATTTTTAGACACTTGCTGACAAAAATGCAAATATAGGTAACTAGAAAATCATATTTCTTAAAATAAGAAAATATTCCACTTTAACATGAGAATTTTGTCTACAGTGCATACACTTCAGTTTAGAGATTGTCACCTACTGCCTGAGTAAAATGCCACACACCTTTCCTGAACTTTCCATGCCCTTTTCTTTCCAAAGAGAACATTCTTAAATTTTCTCAACTCCTAAGAATCTGAATAGACATTTCTCCAAAAAAAAGATAAATGGCTGATAAGTATATAAAAAGATGCTTAACATCAAATTCATTAGGAAAATGCAAATCAAAGGACAGTATGCCACATCACGCCTACTGTAAGAGGATGGCTTTAATCAAGAAGAAAGATAATAAGTTATTGGCAAGGATATTGAGAAACTGGAACTCTCCTACACGGCTGGTGGGAATGTAAATCTGTGTAGCCACGTTGAAAAACAGTTTGGTACTCACTCAAAGACAGGCTTAACATACCGTCCAGAAAAACCACCCCTAGGTATTTATGCAAATGAAATGAAAACATGTTGACTCAAAAATTTGTAAAAGTGGGCAGAGGACAGAGCAAGGTGGCAGAACAGAGAACTCCTTCAATTATCTCCCTTGCAAAGACACCAAGTGAACAACTGTCTACACACACACACACTAAAAAACACACCTTCATAAGAACCAAAAATCTGGTGGGCACTCATAGTATCTGGTTTTAACCTCATATTTCTGCAATTGGTAATTGGTAATTACAGCAGCAGCAGTGTGGCGCAGAGAGCAACTCTGGGTACCGGGGAAGACAGAGCATAATTGTGAATCACTGAACTCAGTGCTGTCCTGTTAGAGCAGAAAGGAAAATCAAACCAAACTCAGCTGGTGCCGCCCATGGAGGGAGGGGAATCACTGATCCCAAGTAGGTCTGAACTTAGGTGCCTACGAACCTCACTACCCAGGGCTATAGCGCTCTGTGTCTCCGGGTAAACTTGAAAGGCAGTCTAGTCTATAAGGACTACAACTCTCAGGAAAGTCTTAGTGCTGAATTAGGCCCAGAGACAGTGGACTAGGGGGCACCTAACCTACTGAGACACCAGCTGGAGCAGCCAAGGGAGTGACGGCATCAACCCACGCCTACCCCTCCAAATAAATAAATAAACAAGTTTTCTCAACTCCTTCATTTATATTCTTCATTTATTTCTCAATAGAATATGAAATACTTTCATATAGAAATAATTACTTTTCATATGTAAAGCCTTCTGCTGAGCACAGAAGGATTCAATTAATATTTATCAAATTGAATTAAAGCAAAAATTTACGGTAAAACTATAATTAGTTAAAAGATTTACCTATTCTTTCTGCACTGCTTACTAGTTCAATATATAATATTTATGTATAGTATAACATACCTTAAAGCATACTTAAAAAGTAAATCATTTCAATTAATAGAACGTTATGTTGTCTACCTGAGTTCAAACACTAGTTCAGCCGCTTTAGTTATGTATCCTTTGATAAGTTGTTCAACCTCTTAATTTTGCAATTTTCTTATTTGCAAAATAGGGAGCAAAAAAATGGGATGCATCTTTTAAAGTAATTATGACGGTTACATAAATTAACATGTAAATATATGTATAATAAGTGTTTTATGTGATTGTATTTAGTTGATGTTTGAAAAATGTTATTCCTATGTAAGCTGTGAATAACTAGAAGCAGAAGACAGTTGAGGGTCCTTAACAAAGAGCAGATTAGCATGAGAAAAACGGAAGTTTATTAACATGTATATCTCATATATATATATATATATATAGACCCTATCTTGAAAAATGAATAATGTCAAAGAAGTGGCCTAGAACTCTTGTTTGTTAGCATCTTCAATGGAAACAAACAAAAAGGGGTACAGAGGAGGCAAGATGTGGGACAGTAACCAGAAAAAAGCAGGGTAAACAAGCGTAAGGTTTGTTATGCAGATATAAGTCAACGTCTTCTCCACTGATAAGAGTTTCTTGTTATTTCATCATCCTTTTTTCCCTGGTACAAAAGAACCCTTGCAAATGGAGATTTCCTTTAAAAGTATAAAGTTTTTCTTACAGAAGTGTAAACTATGCCGTTTTTAGAATTTCTCCTATGTCTGCTACTTCTCAAAATAACCAGATTAAAGAAATTCTTATGCCAAAAAGGCCTATTTTGATCTCCTTCAGTCATATTTGAGAATGGCATATGTTGAAATCCTACACGCCAAAAGTCCATAGTTGTATTAGTCTATTTTCACACTGCTATGAGGAAATATCTGAGATTTGGTAATCTATAAAGAAAAAGGGGTATAATGGACTTACAGTTCCACATGGCTGGGAGGCCTCACAATCATGGTGGAAGATGAAGGAGACGCAAAGGCACATCTTGCATGGTGCATGGTGGTAGGCAAGATAGAGCATATGCGGACAAACTGCCCTTTATAAAGCTATCAGATCTCATGAGACTTATTTACTATCAAGAGACAGCACAGGAAAAACCCATGCCCCTGATTCAGTTACCTTCAACTCGATTTTTCACACACGTGGGAATTATGAGATCTACAATTCAAAATGAGATTTGGATGGGGACACAGCCAAACCATATCAATACTTGACATTAGGATTCACTCTTGATGTTATACATTCTATAGGTTTAGACAAAGGTATAATGACATGTATTCATTATTGCAATATTATACTGAATAATCTCACTTCTGTAAAATCCTCTGTGCTTTGCTGTCCTTCCCTCACACTGCAGTAGCCTCTAGCAACCACTAACCTTTTCACTGTCTTCATAGTTTTGCCTTTTCCAGAATACCATACAGTTGGAATAATACATTATGTAGCTTTATTTCACTTAGCAATATGTATTTAGATTTCCTGCATGTGTTTATACACCTTGTTAGCTTCTTTTTCTTTTTTCTTTCTTTTTTCTTTCTCCTTTCTTTTTCTTTCTTTCTCTTTCTTTCTTTCTCTTTCTTTCTTTCTTTCTTTCTTTCTTTCTTTCTTTCTTTCTTTTTCTTTCTTTTTCTTTCTTTCTTTCTTCTTTCTCTTTCTTACCTTCAGAGTCTCACTCCGTCACCCAGGCTGGAGTGCAGTGGTGTGAGTTTGGCTGACTGCAACCTCCGACTTCTGGGTTCAAGCAATTCTCTGGTCTCAGCCTCCAAATTTTTATAGTTTAATCAGTTTAATTTTTAACGTTGTTTCCAGTATTTGAATATGTTCATCACTTATGTGACTGTCATTTCCTATTTCCATAATCTTTGCAAGATTAAAAATTGAATACAAATGAAATTACACTGATGCACAGAAAGAGCTATCTGAATTTTTATAATTTCCTTCTATTGTTGGAATTCCAAGCAATCACCGTAAAAAATCTTTCAAATACATAGAGGTTTCACTAATGTTTTGATTAATGCCTTGATTTTTCTCAACTAATATCAGATTTTTCACTACATTCAACATAACCTTTTGAAGAACAAGACCTTGGAACACTTGATTTACTTAGTCCCATGAGTGTGATAAATATGGTATGCCCCACTCTACACTGAAATAACTTAAAAAGGAGATGATATAGCGTAATGACTAAAAGCCAAATCTCTCCAGTCAAAGAATCTATGACTGAAGTATGGTTCTACCATTTATTAGGTATGCAATCATTTTAGGTCTGATTTTTCACTATTAAATGGAGGATAATAATAATACCTACCTCCTGGAATTGTTGTAAGGATTAAATGTAATTACGTTTTATGAGACACTTAATGCCTTGCATACAATAATTACTCAATATAAAATGTTTGTATAATTATCACTGGAATAGAAGTTTTCTAGCTACTTCCATTGCATGTATTATATGAGGTGCAGTTTTGAATTCAGGCTACACAATGGCTGTTGTGGATACTAAATAATAAGATATTTGGAACACATTGCACTTCTTTTCAGGACCAGGGCAAGAGTTCAACCATTATCAGTATGAATAAACTAATAAAGAATATTGTTTTTTCACCTGGTACAGAACTGAGAACATGGGCCAAGATACGTAGGCATGAGAAATCTGTAGCAGTAAAAAATGTCATTTTATCAATTATAGCCAATAGTCCAAGTGGGTTCTCACTAAGTGAGGAAGGAATAAGGAAAGACGCCTAAATTAGATCAAAACATCCTAGTCTGGCTGGTAGATGTGGATTTTATTCTGGTTCACCACAATTATTAGGTTGATTATATAATGTTTATTTTATCTTCAAACTCTATTATAATCTGTACTTTATTTTCCTTTAAAGAATTGTTCCCTTACTCTGGTTTTCATTCCCCAAGATTATATAAAATAGGAAACTTTTTTAGAAAATGACATTTTAATAACAGCACAAAATATATGATTAAGATACTTGGAATGACATTCCTTCTCTGGTATTAATCAAGTCTGTTCACCTTGAAATACCATATAATGCCTATTCTTCTCTGATTTTTTTTAATAACCTGGTGTAATTATCAGATAAAAATAATGTGGCTTCTATGTTTATTGGTTGGATTGTTTTATGGTATTAATATTATTTTATCAACTCTATAAAAATTATATTACTATTTTCTGCACTGAAGAAGAAATTTAAAATATAATAGATTTAATGTAGATAAATTTTAGGCCATTGAGTAAAGAAAAAATAATGTTCTATTAGAAACCTCATATTGAAAACTGCCCATAATAAGACTAAATATAACAAATTTGAGGCTTCCTTGCCTGTCCATTTCTTAAATGTTTCTACATTTTCAATTCTTCTATATCTTAAACATTTCAATATCTTAAAATAAAAGGAGAAATTACAAAGAAAGAGGACTGATTTGCATGTGAAGAGATGGTAGTGGTAGGTAATTTCTAGAAACTACACAGAAAAACAGCAGCATAGTATTAATTATGTAGTTTATGATCATCTTTTCTTTGAAATGATAAATAAAAACAATTGAAAATGACACATTAGAGTTTAATTTGTTTTGAGAAAGTAACATTCAAAATTCACAGTGGTCCTGCCTACGGTGATCTATGTCATGG
Source organism: Plecturocebus donacophilus (assembly GCA_004027715.1). Lineage (NCBI taxonomy): Eukaryota > Metazoa > Chordata > Mammalia > Primates > Pitheciidae > Plecturocebus > Plecturocebus donacophilus. The sequence goes on from PVKP010018102.1 coordinate 24,092, forward strand.
GATTCAGTGAGATAAATTGTGAAGAAAGTGGATGGTGGAGTCCGTTTGTATCATATTGGACATGTTATTTAATTACTCTGTCCCCCAATTGCCTCCTACAAGAAAGCGGGAAAATAAAATCAGCATGATAAATTTGCTTTGAAGCATAATTTGAACAATATATGTAAAGGATAATGTCTACAACATACTTGGTGTCTGTAAATATTTGATTTCTTCTTTTCTTTTCTGTGAGATAAATAAAGAAATTAGTAGTTATAAATTTTTTATGTCTAAATTGACAACAAAACTGGAGCAATATCTAAACATCATGCTTTCCATTGGTCAATAGGTTGACCAAACGAAACAAATACATCTGCATGGACCAAAGTTACATGTATTTTTCAATACAATTAAAAGTTAATTGTTAGGGAACAGCAAACACATCTGTGTTAGGACATATTTAAGTGTCTGATAATAATAAATAAGAGGTGCTCCTTTCAGAAGCACATATACTAAAATCAGAACAATACAGAGAAGATTAGAATACCCCCTGGCAAAGCTGACATGCGAATTTATGAAGCATTCTGCATTTGTGCTACCTAATGTTAATGCTAAAAAAAAAAAAAAAAATCTTAAAGGCGCTTGCAAAAAGGGTCAAATTACCTAAAAAAGCAAATCAAAACATAGTAAGAGCAGATGTCCCAGGAAAAATCTTACAAGCCAGATGAGATTGGTGACCTGTTTTTAGACTTCTTAAGAAAAATTAATGTCAATCAATGATTGTATATCCTGCCAAACTAAGCTTCACAAAGAATAAATTTAAAATTTCCCAGATAAGCAAATGCTATGGGAATTCATCATGACCAGATTAATCATGTAAGAATGGTCAAAGGAGTTTTAAATGTGGAAACAAAAGACAATACTTGCTACCATAAATGTACACTTTTGTACAAAATCCACAGGTCCTCTAAAGCAGTTACACAATTGAGACTACACTGTACCTAGCCAACAACACTATGACAGGAACTAAACTTCACATATCAATATTAACTTTTAACATAAATGGCCTAAATACTCCACTTAAAAGATATAGATTGGTAAATTGGATTTTAAATTGATCCAACCATCTACTGCCTTCAAAAACCCACCAAACATGTAATGACATCCACAAGCTCAGAGTAAAGGAGTAGAAAAAGATACATCACACTAACGAAAAACAAAAAAAGCAGGGGTTGATATTCTCATATCAGATATAATAGATTTTAAAACAACAACAGTAAAATAAAGAAAAGACAAAGAAGGACATTATATCATGCTAAAGGGCTCGATTAAACAAGAAGATTTAATTATTCTACACATATACTCACCCAACACCAGAGAACACAGGTTAATAAAACAAACGTTACTAGACCCACGAAAGAGACAGGCATTCATATAACACTAATAAGAAAGTTTCAACCCCATTGACAGCACTAGACAGATCACTGAGGCAGAAAACTAACAAAGAAACTCTGGAATTAAATTTGACTCTTGAACAATAGACCCAATAGACATCTACACAAAATTACACTCAATAAAAATAAAATATAAATTTTTCTCATCTGAGCATGGAAGATTTTCTAAAATTGATCATATGTTTGGTCATAAATAAAGTTACAATACATTTTTTAAAAATCTCAGTCATATCAAGCACTTTTTCAGATCACAGTGAAATAAAATTAGAAATCAATACTGAGAGAAACTCTGAAAACCACACATGAACATAGAAACTTAACAACTTCATTCTGTATAACTTTTGAGTAAGCAATAAAATAAAGGCAGAAATTAATACATGAAGTAAATGAAAACAGAGAAATAGCATACTAAAACTTCTGGAATACGGCAAAAACAGTGTTAAGAAGAAAATTTATAGCACTAAATGAGTATATAAAAAAAAAAAATCCTAAAAACCTAGTGTTACATCTCAAGGAACTAAATAAAAACCTACTCATACCAAAGCTGCCAGAAGAAAAGAAATAACAATCATCAGAACAGAACTAAATTAAATTGTAACCAAAAAAAAATCATACAAAAGAACAACAAAATAAAAAGGTGGTTCTTTGAAGTGATAAACAAAACTAATAGAAGACTAACTATAAACCAGCAAATCAAGACAGAAGTTGCAAATAAAGCAAAATGAGAAATAATGAAGATCACATTATGAATAACGTTACCAAAATACAAAAGCTCCTTAGAGACCACTATGAACATTTGTATGCACACAAACTAGAAAACCTAGGGGAAATGGAAAAATTCCTGGAAATACACAATCTCTCAATATTGAACTAAGAAGAAGTTGAAATTCCATACAGAAAAATATGAGGTATGAAATTGAATTGGTAATAAAATTTCTACCACAAGGGAAGACAGAACCAAGCAGATTCACCAATTCTACCAGACAAAGAAGAGGTGGCACCAATCTTACTGAAACTATTCCAAAAAGTCAAGAAGGAAGAATTTCTTCCTAACACATTTTACAAAACCAGTGACATCCTGATAGCAAGATTTAACATGGCCACAAACAACAATTACAACAAATTACAGGCCAGTATCCCTAATGAACATATAGACAAAAGTCCTCCACAAAATACTAGCCAACTGAATCCAGCAACATAACAAAATACAATTAATCATGATCAAGTGTGTTTCATTCCAGAAATGAAAGGATAGTTCAAAACGCACAAATCAATAAATCTGATTAACCACATAATCAGAATTAAAAACAAAAACTATATGGTCATCTCAATAGAGGCACATAAAGCATTTGATAAAACCCAACATCTCTTTATAACTAAAAGCCTAAACAAGCTAGGCATTTAAGGAACATACTTCAAAACAATAAGAGCCATATATGATAAACCAACAGCCAATGATATAACACATGTGGAAAAGTGAAAATATTTCTACTAAGAACTAGAACAAGACAAGGATGTCCACTTTCACCACTGCTATTCAATATAGTGCTGGAAGTCCTAGCCAGAGCAATCAGGCAAAAGAAAGAAAAAAAATGCATCTAAATTGGAAAAAAGGAAGCCAAATTACACCTGATTGCTGATGACAAATCTTACTCACAGAAAACCCTAAGCATTCCTCCAAAATACTTCTAGATTTGATAAAGAAGTTCAGTAAAATTCCAAGATGCAAAATTAACATACAAAAATTAGTTGTATTTCTATATACCAATACTCAAACTGAAACCAAATTAAGAATTAAATCCAAGTAAAAGAGCCATATAAACAAAAAATACCTGGCAATATATTCAACCAAGACAATGAAAGACTGCTACAGGAGGACTACAGGACACTGATGAAAGAAATCATTGATGACACAGATAAATGTAAAAACATCCCAATCTTATGGATAAGAAAAATCAGTATCATTTAAATGACTATACTGCGCAAATCAACCTACAGATTCAACACAATTTTTATGAATTTACCAAAGTTATTTTTTTTTACAGATTTAGAAAAAACTATTCTAAAATTCATAAGAAACTAAAAATAGCCTGAACAGCCAAAGCAATCCTAAGTGAAAAAACATAACAACAACAACAATACTGGAATTATCTTGTTACCTGACTTCAAACTATATTATAAGGCTATCGTAACCAAGGAAGCATGATACTGGTACAAAAATACACACATAGATCAATGGAATAGAATAAAGGACTTTCAAGACAGTGAGGAGACAAGCTACAGAATAGAATAATTTTGCAAAACACATATTAGATTAAAAGACTGTAATTCAAAATATGACAAGAACACAAAATTTAACAAAGAACTCACACGGGCAAGTGATCTAAGCAGACACCTCATCAAAGAAGGTACACAAATGGCAAATAAGCTTATAAAAACATATTCTTTATTGTCATTAAGGAATTGCAAATTAAAACAACAATGAAATATGATTACTCACCTATTTGGGTGGTAAAAATTCAAAACATTGATGATATCAAACACCAGAGATGTCCAGGAACAGGAGCTCTCATTCGTTGTTGACCATGATGCAGAATGGTATAAACACTTTAGAAGATATTTGGTAGCTTTCTATTTTTTATTTTTCAATTTATATTTTAGAATCGTGGGTACATGTACAGATTTGTTCCCAAGGTATGTTGTTGTGATGCAGAATAAGCAGAATGGAAAAACTACTTATTCAGTACTGTGCTCACTACTTCAGTGATGGACTTCTCTCTTTAGCCAACTTATTTCAGCCATCATTTTTACATGCACATTTGTGTTTGCAGTAAACATTTTTTAACTTATGCAAAAAGCTATTTATATATAAATCTTATGGTATAAGATAATGTTTTATTTGGTCATAAGAAATAAGAAGCTCTGTTACCTAATTCTGTTTGCACTAAGAAACACCATCCAGCAACCATAACAGAAAGTTTTAATAAAACAGGGGTTTTTTTGTATAAGCATGTTTAAGACTATTTTGTGATTCAAGATACTGCATTAATTAATTCTTTCAATGGAAATTACCTTAACTCCTTGCTATTTCTTGATTTTAATCAAATGTACTTGCTGTTTTGATTATAATAAATACTAATTTGTATTGAATTTCTGATAACTTAAATATGAGTTTAATTTATTTCCATTATTATAAATAAGGTAATTGTCTAAGAAATTATTTAACCAAAATAAGTGGTGAGTAGTAAAAAAAAATTTTGAATCATTTTTATAGTGCACATCTATATATGCAAATCTAATTTTATTACAGATAGGTTTTACTTATCCATCAAATCTTATTTTATTTGACCTGTGATATAGATTTAATAGAGTTAACAGAGTATACTCTGTTGAATACTTTACATGTTAACAAATATTCATTATCTATGTGCAAAATACAAGAAAAGACATCATGAGAATACATGAAAAGAGTAAGATGTGATTATTATTCTTAGGGAATTTACAGGAGTGATGGGATGATAGAAGTTTATATATTAAACAGTTAGAAAACAATACAAGCGATTTGGGTAACTATAAGCATCAATGATGGAGACAGAAATGATCTCAAATCAGCTTAATTGCCAGAATCATTTTGAACATATTAAATGTAAGATAAAATTGCAGAATAGGTAAAATAATGAAGGTCTGTGTAAACCAATCATAACGGAATGGAAGGCAGATATTATAGATGTTTCCTGTAGGGGATATTACTCAGATTCCAATTGGGTATATTGTAGAGTAGTGAAAGAAAATTGTTAATTATGATAAATATTTTCATGGACCCTTTGATAATATTTTTATTAACATAAAGGAGGTCATACATAGAGATATTCAAAGCACAAATTTCAGAAGATTGTAAACTTAGGAAAAGGTTTACTACAATAATAATTGGTAAATCAGAGTTACACCTGGATAATTAACAAGTATTCTGGATTCTCTATACTGCGTGTTTCTGTTAGACAACAGAGACTCATTTCTTCCTGCTTTGTTTTGAGCATGATCTGATATGTACAGATCTGTTGTTAAATGTCTCATATTTCTACAACTGCTCAAATAATTTCTTTAAGTTACCATGAGTTCTTGATATTGTTATAACAATCACTGGCTTAGTCCATTTTATGTTGCTATAGCAGAATATCCGAGACTCAGCAATTTACAAATAACAGAAATTTATGGGTTTTTTTTTTTCCCTGACAGTCTTGCTCTGTTGCCCAGGCTGGAGTGTAGTGGTGCGATCAACTTCCACCTCATGGGTTCAAGTGATTCTCCTGTTTCAGACTCCCGAGTAGCTGGGATTACAGGCACACACCACAATACCTGCATATTTTTAGTAGAGATGGGGTTTCACCATGCTGGCCAGGCTGTTCTTGAACTTCTGACCTCGTGATCCGCCCGCCTCGGCCTCCCAAAGTGCTAGGATTACAGGCGTGAGACAGCACAAGTATAATGCAATAGAAATTTCTCATAGCGACTGAGAAGCCCAGAATTAGAAAGCTGGCAAGTTTGGCATCTGGTAACAGGCCTGTTTCTGCTTTCAGGATGGTGCTTTGCATGCTACATTCTTTGAAGGGGAAAAATACTGTTTCTCAAATGGCAGAGAAGTCGAAGAGATCAAACTTATTTCCATAAGCCATTTTCATAGGGGCATTAATCCATCCATGAGGGTAGAGCCCTTAAGACTTAAACATCTCCCATTAGGCCCCAGCTCCCAACACTGATGCACTGAAGATTAAGCTTTCAACACATGAATTTGGAAGGGACCAAAACGTTCAAACCATAGTACTTACCTGTATTACCAAGCATCAAAATGAGTTATGCTGTCTCTGTCTGACAATGTGGTTTTTTATTTTCTACTATTTCCTAGGCTACAGTGGCCATATCACATCACCTTTACTAGTACCAAGTACTAAGTGTACTGAAGAAGTTCACCGTCATACTTGGTGGATGTTTTGAAGTAAGCTTTATCAGTTTCTCACAGTAAATTTTGTTAGAATAAAATTTACCCACATTAGTTACAAATCGGAAGTGGCAGTGCCAGAAATTTTTGAAGTCTGTCTTGTACATATTTTGACTTTTAAATTATTGGACAACTTACTCAGAACCCCTTCTACCACTAATGAGTAGAATGAGGCAATATACGACTTGGAAACACAGTCTCAGGTATTACATTCCCCATTCTCCACAAAATATAAAATGATCGCTTCAGTTAATAGTTCCTCTTTCTATTAAAGACATGGCACAAGAAAAAAAGTGGAGTAAAAGAAAAGATACATTAAAGAAATAAAATAAATGACTGAGAACTGTACTTTATTTAATGGTGAAATTGATAACTGTCTTAACGTTGAAAACTAGAAGAATTTGTTATCTCATCCTAATTTACTGCTGGTATGTATCATCATTGCAAAAAACAATTAACTCTCCACTTTTCTTCAGAAAACACATTAGCTTAGTATTTTTAAATGATGAAATATTTAATAATCCCTGAGATATTAAATAAGGTGTATATCTCTAAGAAAATAATTGATCTTTTACTAGTTTATATCAGTCAGCAAGTATTATATTTATTGAATATCTGTAATATGATAGGCACTGTGTGGTATAATAAAGAAGTATAATGACCTTACTCATTAATCAAAGATTGAGTGCTTGAGTGACATATCTTGTCCTTAAGCAAAAAGATACAATCTAGATGAAGACATTAACATATGAACCAATTTGGAAATAATAAAAAGAAATATCTAAACATATTCTAAGAGGTATGATGCAGATTTTGACACAAAATGAATTATAATCTTTGCATGGGCTGAGAAAAAAGGTAATGAGAAGAAACCAATGCACAAAGTATAAAATGATAAATCTAAAAGTTCTCAGAATCCTAAACATTAATACGGAATACTCGTATTAGAAGAAATTTTTTAGCCTAAACCTTTAACAGAATTGTGGGTGGTAGTTTTAATATTTCATTTAAAAATTATATAAGAAATTAATCTAAAATATTCTTTGATTTTTACTTAGTTTTTACAGAAATAATAGTTTGTTTTTTTTAAATTATACTTTACATTCTGGGGTTCATGTGCAGAACGTGCAGGTTTGTTACATAGGTATACATGTGCCGTGGTGGTTGGCTGCATCCATCACCCCATCATCTACATTAGTGGAGTTGAACAATGAGAACACATGGTCACAGGGAGGGGAACATTACATACGGGGCCTGTTGGGGGATGGGGGCTGGAAAGGAATAGCATTAGGAGAAATAATAGTTTTTATAAATCCTAGACCTACAAGCATCTTAGAACCCTTATTATTCAACTTTTTAATTTTATCAATGAGAAAAGCATAGCATGCACTAATCTTATACTTCTATATGTAAATTTTTCTTTTTTATTTGTAAGACATCAAAGTGAAGATTAATCTTCTGTGAAAATAAAGATATTGCTTTGAAGGATATTTTCTCTTACAGTCAAACCAACTGGAATAAATATATTATGAATTTTATGTTACATTTGAGATGAGAGATAAAAGTTTAGGACAGAGAAGCTTAGGTTTAACAATTCTTGACTTCACATTTTACAGGTCAAATACCCAGGTCAAAACTGGTGAAGATGGTGTATATACACTAACTATGGATTTGGTGTATGAAAATCTTCAAGCAAATGTTTCAGCTTCTGAATAAAAATGAACAGCTTAATACATCTGGACGACAGAACAGAATATGTTTCAGCATGCGAAAGTAAAACTCTCTGTGATGATTAGCAAAACAAAATATTCAAAATCCAAAGCAATCAGAGAGGCTAACGAAACAAACAGAATTGCAAATCCTAGGCATTTTCATTGCACAGTAGAAAATATTTATCTTAATCAAAATCTACTTTCATCTCTCGTTCAAACATACAGTGTACAAACATGACAAAGATGTAAAACGAGGCTATAACTGTTGTGACAGGAAAACTGCCCTTGTCTCTTTGCCAAGAAATCAGCCAAAACAGAAGGAATGGAAATTCCCCAGGAATGTATAAATGAATTGAGCAGCAGTTTGTCCTGAAGCTAGTTCCAAGTTGAATATATGTGCTGCCAAACTGAGTATATGTTGCTTTCTTTTTGTTACATTTTAATTTGTCTGTATTTGCCATATTAGTGTTGAAATTAGCTAATATTATTCAGATTCAAACTCTAACATTTAGAATTTTACACAAAATTTAACTTTCTCCTCATAAATTTACAGATTTCTTGTTTTCTACATTTTATTAGTTTGTATTATCATCAATAACATTAACAATAATGATAATGATAGTCACTTTATTTTATTTGTTGTGGGTTGGCTTAAGCTAAAATAATTTAAGTTTTCCTTTTGTTTTTTTGTGTTTGCTTTTTTTTTTCCCATTGTCTTTGGTTTAGGTTCCTTTTCTCACTTTGCTTATAGCACTGTATTGTCTGTGCTTAGTATAACATCAAAAAGGGAAAGCTTCCCTTTTGCCCGCTGAAGATTTGCTGAAAATGAACTGACTAAAGCCAGAGTAATAGGAGAAAAAGGTATATAAAATTTACTTAATAGGCATAAACATAAGGGAATTAGAGGAGGATTATGCAATAACCCAAACAGATACAGATGCCTATATACCTGTCTTCATAAGGGAAAGGGAGATGGAGGTTGTAGGAATAAATGATTTTCAGAGGAAAAGAATGAGCTCAACAAAAAAAGGCATGGTGCAAACATTTTCTGAGCTCTGAGGGAGGAAGTGGGAAGGTGAGGTCTGGGGCTTTACAGTAACAAAGTTTGTTTTATTATGCAGATAACATCTCAGAACTGTCTTTAGAATAGATGCAAAGTCCTTCTGGACTTTTTGATGACTCCCAGTCTCTTACTTCCTTCTGTGGTTAATTTGTTCTTATTATTTGATGATATTTCTAGGGAGGGAATTTTAAAACATTAAATTTCTTTGGAACGAAGTTTGCTTAGTTCAGAAAATTTTAAAGACTGTCCCTTCTGGTTGTCATAAAAGAAAGAGGATCATCTCTAACAATAACATGGATAATTGATTTTTTTTTTACTTAAAAAATAGAAAAAGGACCACAGAAATAGGGCACAAGGGAAAGTCAGAGACAGCGGTTGGGAAGCTTATTATTGAGGCTTTTAAATTGTCTTTAATTCAAAACTCTCAGGATGCCACAGTACTATATTTTGGAGTACTTACCATTTTCTGTAAACCAACATTAAAAATGGTAGTCCATCAGAATTTTGTTAAGATAAATGTTTACAATTTTAATCTTAGAACGATAGATACTCTGAGAGTGAATAAAAACTCATTAGTTTTCTAGATCAGAGCATTTGTAAAAAGGATTAAGAAATGAGATATTAGAAAAATCTTGCACATAATACCCAAAAGGGCAGAAAATGAAATATTTATTTTATTTGCATCAGAAATTAAGAACTATCTTTTTGTTTTTCACCGAATTTTACTTTATATATTACAACCATATTCTGTTGTCAATTTTTAAATAATTAGGCAAAATGGTAAGTAAATTGGGCTTATTTTTATTATCCTTAATTTTTTATACTGAACATTTTGTATCTTTTTTTATTGCTAAACATAAATATCAAATCTATATAGACTGAAAATACTATAAGTATGATTTCTCTTTGATATTATTCCATGTAAAAAGTGATTAAGAATTCATTTGCTATAGATTCTTCTGTAACATGAAATACATTTCAAAGGTAAAATCCCATTTGGTTTTGTAAATGATTTCCAATATTATTTTGCATATATTCATAAAATGATAGTTCTAAAAATCATTGAGAATTCCACAAACAATAAGAAATGAGTTATAGATGAAACATTTAATAGGTTCCATTTGAACACATAGACAAGTATGAGGGCCTTTCTTAGGTTGATGTTCCTCTAGACTATGTGAAGAAAACACAGTGAAATTTTCATAAAGTTGTGTAGAAGTTTTCAACTATAGTTTGAAAAAAATTATAAAGTGACTTGCATTTGCTAGCAGCTTTGGAAACTGATCAAGTTTATAATTTTTTTAAAGTGAGGATTAAACTTAAATTTAGGTCACTTTAAAAAAGTGCCAACATGTGTTTAAGTTGGGTGATATCCATGGTTTTATATGACAGATTCTGAGTAGTTTATGATTTCAGCTACTTTTTTTATAAGTATGTTTTTAAGTAATTTTTCTGTCACTGTGGATCTTTAACTCAGGTTTTTAAAAAAATTAATGTATTTATATTCTCTTTTATATGGTTTGTGATTTATTCTGTGAAATAGGCCACTAGAAAACCAGCCTTGTATATTTATTTTTGAAATTGCATGAAGTATTCTATTTCAAGTTATCAAAAACTGAATAGTACCTGACACTTTATTAAATTTACATTTTATAACAAATAATACATTAAATACATATCATTTTATGTAGTCATTATAACAGTTCCTTAATGAAGGCGTTATTCGTATTTATAGATAATATAGCACTGAACTGGAGTCCATTTGTTACAGTAGGCAGCTAGTCAGGGATAAGCAGGGCAGGAGAGGGCTCCGCCTGACCACAAACGTCAGGCAACCATCATGTAAGGGTCAGGTGGTTGTTACCTGTCTCTCTAAAATAATAAGTGATTACAGTTGGCACCAGCAAAAGGCAATCTCCCTATAGATAGAAAACAACTGAAACAGGTGATCACAGCTTCTTGATAACATCTCGGAAATTGGGGGAGTGAGCTCAAACATGTGAACTGAGAGGCAAAAAGTTGGAGTTTAACTGGTAAATGACCTTTCTAGGAGCATTCAGCTGGTAAGGGACGAACGCCTCAAGTGAGCATGTGTATAACTTCAGTAAACACACTGCACATGCTCAACTTCCAAGTACTGGCAGTCCACCGCACGTGCAGACAGCCAACCCCAAGAGAAGAATAGAGAAGGGACGCAAGACTGCAGAAGTATGCCAACATATAAAACCCCAAGTCAGGCTGGGCGTGTTGGCTCATATGTGTAATCTCAGCACTTTGGGAGGCCGAGGCGGGTGGACCAAGAAGTCAAGAGATCGAGACCATCCTGGCCAACATGGTGAAACCTCGTCTCTACTAAAAATATAAAAATTAGCTGGGCATGGTGGCATTCGCCTGTAGTCCCAGCTACTCGGGAGGCTGAGGCAGAAAGATTGCTTGAACCCCAGCTGCAGAGGTTGCAGTGAGCCGAGGTTGCTCCACTGCACTCTAGCCTGGCTACAGAGCAAGACTCAGTCTCAAAAAAGAAAAAGTCAAAAGGTCAAACTCCACACTTGTCTTTTCACCAGCTTGAATCTCTTCCAAGTGTACTGTACTTCCTTTCATTTTTGCCCTAAAGCATTTTAATAAACTTTCCCTCCTGCTCTAAAACTTGCCTTGGTCTCTTCTTGCACCTTATGCCCCTCAGTTGAATTCTTTCCTCTGAGGCGGTAAGAGTTGATTTTGCTGATATATTTTGGTGCCCTGTGACTTGGATCACTTTCACTGCTAACATATGTTGGTGCTGCAGGACTAGGATACATGCCCTAGTGGTAAGAGATCTCTATGCCTTGCCTTCTCTGGCTGGAGGTGTTCAACACCCACACATGGTTTTCTTCTCCCTTTCTCTCTCCCACTTACTAACCGACACCCAGAACAATTCCTCTCAGACATTAGTGAGCCTGCTCCTGCTGGCTGATCTCTCGGCCCACCCTGATGGGTGGCTCATGGTGATGGAAAGAACCTTGGGGTTCACATGGAGTAGAACTCAAGCACTAATGGCCCTCCAGGACAGGAAGCTCACAAGAATGCTAGCGCTAAAAAGTCTAAACCATACAATGTCTTGGATTTTCTCTGCTTTTTCATCTAAAATTTGCTCTTTCCCAAGAACCCACAATGCCTGTTCTCCTGTTTTCTCTGTGTGTGTTCTGAAATAGCTTTGGACACCTGCCAAATCATCTGCGTTGAGGGTAAGTCAGCCTTTTTGCTTTCACTTTGCCAGCCGTGTGACTTCTTAAATACACACTCCCTGTTATTCATGTCCCCAAAGCTCTTTTACTGTGCTTGTGAGGCAGCAAAGACATGGGCTCCCTTGGGGATATCCCCTAAGATTTATATTTGCTTTTACCCTACCAGCTTGGATGACCTCCAACCCTTCCGATTTCTGCTGGCACACTGCTGGGACAGACACTAATCTGTGTGTCCTGGCTCTGCCAGCTCCTTATGACTTACCACATGATTTTCATTCCTGTTACTCCCCAGGGCCAAGTTTTCCCCTATGCAGGCAGACAAACTGCTTCTGAAGGGGTCCTTTAAGGATCACACCCACGTGCTTGTATTGAGTTAGCACCACCTCGGGAAGAGAGGAAATCTTCCTTTGCATTTGTGAATTCTTTTAAGTTCTGGGATACACGTGCAGGATGTGCAGTATTGTTACATAAGTAAACGTGTGCGATGGTCGTTTGCTGCACCTGTCAACCCATCATCTAGGTATTAAGCCCTGTGTGCATTAGCTATTTATCCTGATACTCTTCCTCCCCTAAACCTCCTGCCCCAACAGGACCCAGTGTGTGTTGTTCCCCTTCCTGTGTCCATGTGTTCTCATTGTTTATCTCCCACCTATAAGTGAAAACATGTGGTGTTTAGTTTTCTGTTCCTGTGTGAATTTGCTGAGGATAATGGCTTCTAGTTCCATCCATGTCCCTGCAAAGGACATGATCATTTCCTTTTTACGGCTGCATACTATTCTGTGGTGTATATATACTACATTTTCTTTATTCAATCTATCATTGATGAGCATTTAGGTTGACTCCATGTCTTTGCTATTGCAAATAGTGCTGCAGTGAACATACATGTGTGTATATCTTTACAATAGAATAATTTATGTTACTTTGGCTATATACCCAGTAATGGGATTCCTGGATCAAATTGTATTTCTGGTGCTAGGTCTTTGAGGAATCGCCACACTGTCTTCCACAATGATTGAACTAATTTATATTCCCACCAACAATATCAAAGGATTCTTATTTATCCACCAGCATCTGTTATTTCTTGACTTGTAATAATCACCATTCTGACTGGCATGAGATGCTAACTCAATGTAGTTTTGAATTGCATGTATCTAATGACCAGTGAGGTTGAGCTATTTTTCATATGTTTGATGGCCACATAAATGTCTTCTTTTAAGAAGTGTTTCTTCATGTCCTTTCCCCACTTTTTTTTTTTTGAGACAAACTCTTGCTCTGCCACCCAGGTTGGAGTGTAGTAGTGCAATCTCAGCTCACTGCAACTTCTGTTTCTCAGGTTCAAGCAATTTTTTATCCTCAGCCTCCTGAGTAGCTGGGATGAAAGGCATCCACCACCACACCCAGCTAATTAGCTTTTTTTTTTTTTTTTTTTAATAATAGAGAAAGTGTTTCACCTCATTGGACAGGTTGGTCTCAAACTCCTGACCTCAAGTGATCCATCCACCTTGGCCTCCCAAATGCTTTGTCCACTTTTTTAAAAAGTTTATTTGCTGGCTTTCTTGTAAATTTGTTTAAGTTCCCTTTAGCTTCTGGATATTAGACCTTTGTCAGATGGATAGATTGCAAATATTTTCTCTCCCCTTCTGTAGGTTCTCTGTTCACTCTGGTGACGGTTCTTTTGCTGGGCAGAAGATCTTTAGCTTAGTTAGATCCCATTTGTCAATTTTTGCTTTTGTTGCAGTTGCTTTTGATGTTTTCATCATGAAATCTTTGCCTATGTGTATGTCCTGAATGGTATCACCTCGGTTGTCTTCTAAGGTTTTTATAGCTTTGGGTTTTACATTTAAGTCTTTAATCTATATTGAGTTAATTTTTGTATTAGGTGTAAAGAATGGGTCCAGTTTCAATTTTCTGCATATGGCTAGCCAATTTTCCCAGCACCATTAATTAAATAGGAAATCTTTTTCCTATTGCTTGTTTTCGTCATGTTTTTGAAAGATCAGATGGTTATAGATGTGGTCTTAGTTCTATTCTCTATTCTGTCCTATTCGTCTATGTGTCTGTTTTTGTACCAGTACCATGCTCTTTTGGTTACTGTAGCCTTGTAGTATAGTTTGAAGCTGGGTAGCGTGATACCTCCAGCTTTGTTCTTTTTGCTTAGGATTGTTGTAGCTACACAGGCTCTGTTTTGCTTCCATATGAACTTTAAAGTAGCTTTTTCTAATTCTGTGAAGAATGTCAATGGTAATTTAATGAGAATAGCATTGGATCTACAAATTACTTTGAGCAGTATGGCCATTTTTATGATATTGATTCTTCCTATCCATGAGCATGGAATGTTTTTCTATTTGTTTGTATCTTGAGACTACTGAACCTGCTTATTAGATTAAGAAACTTTTGGGCTAAAGCAAAGGGGGTTTCTAGATATAAGATCATGTCATCTGCAAACAGAGACCGTTTGAATTCTTCTCTTTTTATTTGAATGCCCTTTCTTTCTTTCTCTTGCCTGACTGCCCTGCACAACATTTCTAATACTATGTTGAATAGGAGTGGTGAGAGAGGTCATCCTTGTCTTGTGCCGGTTTTCATGGGGAATGCTTCCAGCTTTTGCCCATTCAGTATGATATTGGCTGTGAGTTTCTCATAAATGGCTCCTATTATTTTTAGGTATGTTCCATCAACACCTAATTTATTGAGAGTTTTTAACATAAAGGGATGTTGAATCTTATTGGGGACCTTTTCTGCATCTATTTATATAATCATGTGGTTTTTGTCTTTAGTTCTGCTTATGTGATGAACTACATTTATCGATCTGCATATGTTTAACCAGCCTTGCATCCCACGGATGAAGCTGACTTGATCCTGGTGGTTAAGCTTTTTGATGTGCTGCTGGATTTGGTTTGCAAATATTGAGAATGTTTGTGTTGATATTCATCAGGGATATTGGCCTAAAGTTTCCTTTTTTGTCGTATCTCTGCCAGGCTTTGTTATCAGGATGATGATGCTCTCATAAAATGAGTCAGGGAGAAGTCCCTTCTTTTCAATTGTTTGGAATATTTTTGGAAGAAATGGTAGCAGCTCCTCTGATAGAATTTGGCTGTAACTTCATATAGTCCTGGGCTTTTTTCAGTTGGTAGGCTATTTATTACTGCCTCCATTTCAGAAATTGTTATTGATCTACTCAGGAATTCAACTTCTTCCTGGTTCAAGCTTGGGATGGTGTATGTGTTCAGGAATTTATTTATTTTAGATTTTTTAATTTATTTGCATAGAGGTGTTTATAGTACTCTCTGATGGTTGTTTTTATTTCTGCGGGGTCAGTGGTGATATCCCCTTTACCATTCTTTATTGTGCCTATTTGATTATTCTTTCTTTTCTTCTTATTAGTCTATCTAGCAGTCTATCTGTTTTATTAATTTCCTCTGGAAACCAGTTCCTGGATTCATTCATTTTTTCTTTTTTTTTTCTTGAGATGGAGTCTTGCTCCATAGCCAGGCTGGAGTGCAGTGGTACAACCTCGGCTAACTGCAATTTTCACCTCTCAGGTTCAAACGATTCTCCTGCCTCAGTCTCCCGAGTAGCTGGGACTACAGGTGCGCATCACCATGCCCAGCTAATTTTTAGTAGAGACAGGATTTCACCATGTTGGCCAGGATGGTCTTGATATCTTGACCTCAAGATCCATCTGCCTCGGTCTCCAAAAGTGCTGGGATTACAGGCGTGAGCCACCGGGCCCAGCCGATTCATTGATTTTTTATAAAGGGTATTATGTGTCTCTATCTCTTTCAGTTCTCCTCTGATCATGGTTATTTCTTGTCTTCTGCTGGCTTTGGTGTTTGTTTCTTCCTGGTTCTCCCCAAAAGGGGAAACTTGAGACCTGATGGGACTGCGGCCACCTAAACTTTTGATTCAGTGTCGCTGCAATGGCTGGGTCTTTTCTCTGGCTTCCCTGAGCTCCTCACGCTTCCCACCCCATGATAGGCAATGCTTTTCTCTCTTTTTCTTCTTTCTATTTTTTTAACTCTTCTGTTATGCAGGGTGACCATGTTGCCCAGAGACCACATGTTGAAACTCCTGGTTGAAACCATTCCACCACACTTCCAATGGATTAAAGATGACAGGGCCCAACTGGGGTAAGTTTGAGCCTTGCCAGTTTGATATTGGGTGCTAAGCAAAGTGGCTAATGTCTGTTTTGTAGTGCATATTTTGTTCCTGCTGAAATGGAAAATGTTATTTTGGTCACCCTTTGCAGCCACTTTGGTGGCAACTTACAATATTAAGAGGCTTTTGGCCTGTGCATTCATAAAATGGAAAAAGAATTTTCCTTTGTGTTGCAGTTTGGCTCCCACAGTTATGATTCAGCAAAGAGGGTCATGAGGGCCACGCAGAGAAAGAAAACCCAGAAACCTGGCATGCCAGACAAAAGGGTAAGAAATTTTTACCAGTCAGATTTCTCGCGACTCTCTCTCTGTGCAAATGAGTTGTAGGAATGGTGAAAAGCACTGTCTTTTCTGCAAAGTTTTTGTTAGTAAGAAAAAGCATTCATGAGGCTAATCTTAAACTGCAACAAATCTGGTTTGCTTTCTGCTATGAACTTTTCTTTCTGTTTGGTTCTTTCATAAAAAGGGGTACCTTAGGATACAATGTGATCCTAGGATGCCTGTAAGCCCACTGTTCAAGCCAGCCTGGCAACCTGGTCAGTTACAAACTTTGCTGCAGTTCTCTGATAACAGAACCAAAAAAAAAAAAAGTGAAAAACTGGATGAAGTTTTTGTCTTGTCTTGTTTTACGTCCTTAGGAGCTTTATTTTGTATGAGGTGGCAGTACTTTTTCTTCATTTTCAGCATCCAAATGGCAGAAATTTTGGAGTTCATGCCATAGTTAGCTCTAAGAATTATCTTGAGCAAGCCAAAAACCATTGCAAGCTCCAAATTGACTGCTCTAGGCTCCTTCTGAGAAGACCAATAAAAACTGCCAAATGCTGCAGCTTGGTAGCTAAGGCTTTGTCTTTTCCCAATGGTGGCATGCGTTCAGGGTTCAATTCCTGGCTTGGGGAAAAGTACTTTCTGGTTGATATTTATGTGACATTTGCCATTTGTTGATTCTCTGTGCCCCTCCAGGAACAACTTGTGAGTTCCCTTTTTGAATTTTCTTTCCTCTGAGCTAACTTCAAAGATTCTAGGAACTGCAAAAACTGTTAAAGGCCTCTTTGAAAATTCCTTGTACACTCATGGTTAAGTCATAATTTTAGTTAAGGCCTATTGCTTTCACCTATGAGGTTTATTTTGGTAAAGTTTAAAAACCAGAAATATTTTCTGTTTGACCTAGCTAAAGTAGGGTAATAAGAGATTTAAAAAGATTTTTTTAAGGAGCACTGTGGTTAAAAGTCAGCTTAAATAAAAGCGGATATCCAAGTCCAAGTTGTGCATATATTTAAAAGGCCTTTCTTTATGGGTTGTTGTTTTTTTTTTTTCTCTCTCTCTCTCTCTTCTTGAATCATGTTTTTCAGAAATTTTTTTTTTCTTGTGAGTTGACTGAATAGTTTTTCTGCATTTTGCCTTCTTGCCACTCTTGATGCACACATGAGAGAATCTAAGACAATTTCTAGAACAATTTATCCTTGGGAAAAAACAGAGGAAGCAACACAGACCTCATTTTGGGAAAAACTTATTTTTTCCATCATGAAGTTCCAGGAATTAAAAGCAGATAAAATTCCTCTCAAAATCTAAAGCTCTGTTCCACTTTGAATGGAGCTATTTGATGTGTTTTCTTTTAACTTTTGGGGGTATCAGAAATTATTTTGAATTATGAAGAGATTTGGTGTGTAATAACTAGGTAAGAAGTATACTTTTAGGGATGGCTTAATGGCAGTCATGATGGGATACTCAGCTCTTTACACATGTGGATCAGAGAAGCATGCTCTTGGCCACCAAGAAAGTACGGAAATGTTTCCACCCCTCACTGAGAGATAAGAATCCCATGGGAAATGGGCTGATTCTCTCTTTTTTGGGATCTAGGATCTGGTATAAAAATATGACCCTTAAATTTGGGGGATCTGTTTTGCATCCAGCTATGACAGCTTTTTAGACGCTAGAAACCGCATGCTTTCCTGGCCTTGTTTCTCAAAGTGCTCCACCCTGAAGTCAGCAATCCAATTACTTAAAAACTGGTAAATGAAAAACCTTACAAGTACTGGATTTTCTGTCTTTCTGTGTATTTATATGTGTTGAGTGTGTGATGTTTATATATGAAAGAGCTCTGATTAATTGGCTTAAAAATAATAAGTTCTTAAATATTTTGCCAGAAAAATAAAAACTGTAATGCCTTTTCATCCATGTGACTTAAGTAACCTTTGGGAAATAAAGATAGTTTTAAATATTAATGGTAAAATAAAAGCATATTCAAAAGTTTAGACATGTTATCTAAATTATGCAGGTCAGATACTAGGTTTGCTAAATGCTGTAAGGTCACAGACTTATTCTTTGACTTTTGAAAATTGTTCAAGTTACCTGCTTTGGAGCCATTAGAATTATGTAAGGCCTGGGGACCTGTAAAGTTAGCCATGTACCCCTGGTTATGCTGCAAAGATCAGACCGTATTCACACTTCTATTTTGTTTCCTAGGCGCCACACCTAGTACATAGTTAAATCACTTACTTACTAGGTTTTTCACCAAAGATAAAAGCTGCTAAGAGTTAACATTTGTAAAATTTAATTGAAACTACTGAAGAAACAGTTTTACACGTAAGGTGTGTAAGAAAAGTGAAATGTGTTTTTTCTAAAAGATTATAACAAGGCAAGGTAATGTGTATTGTTTTTGCCCAGATTAAAGAATTAAAGGATCATTTTTCATTAGGTGGAAAAAAATTGAAAGTTTGAATAAGTCATGGAAGGTTTGTGAAAAATTAATATTGTAAAAGAAAATTTGTGTGTGAAATTATTGGCTAAAGGTAAAACCATTGCAAACTCCAAATTGACTGCTCTTCAGCTTTTCTGTATATTAAACATTGGAATAAAACCACAACAGGGTTTTCTTAGAGCATTGTTCTGCTCTATAACAAATAAAATTGTATGGTATTATAAAACGCTTATGAGAATCTTACCTTAGAGTCAGACTGCTTAAAATTGAATAGATTTGTCTATAACGTTTTAAGAGCTAAGTATGACATCAACATTACACTAATGCAAACATTATATTTGGCTTTTTGGGGCTGTATTTGTATAAATGTGTTAGGAGCATTTGTTCCAAAATTATGTGAAACTTCTATAATTCTGATATTAATTAGTGTATGTTATTAATTATTATAATTGTTAGATAAAACTGTTATAATATGCCAAATAAGTAACCAAAATTCCTACTCAATTGTGACTTTAATAGAGGCTGCCCTACAATACCTTGTCATCCAATGAAATTGTTGTCTTCTTTCGGTCCTCTTTAGAAGGTGGTTTTATAACCGGCTATAAAACTCTAACAGGTGTTCTTGAATGTAGCATTATGATGACTTTGGAAATTGTGACATTAGAATCAGGGAAAATCTTTTAGTACTCTCATAGAAAGCTAAAATGTTCATGAATATCAAGCACAGCAAGAGTTAACTGTAGGCATGGCCTGACCTAATAGAAGACTAAGTTAATTATTTCATGACATTTTGCTTAAAATGTTGCTGGTATTTTGTCTTTCAAGGCCAGGAAAATTTTTCTTTTGAGCTATTTACATTTTTTTTTTTTTTTAAATTCAGTAGAATGTACTCCTATAAATCATCTTTGGGGAGTATTTCTCTTTACTGGATTTCTTCAAAAATTGAAAGCTGTTTGTGAGTATTCTCAACTAATGGCAATATAATTATTTGCATAAATGCAATAAGAATCTGGTTTCTTTTGCAATAGAACACAGTTGGAGGATCTGGTTATTTTACCAAGGCTATGAATAGAATGGCATGCTTTCCCATAAGGAATCAAACTTTACTTACAGAGCCAATAAAACCCCTTGGGAAGACTATCCTCATACCTTGTCTACACAGTTCCTGTACAGGGTTCCTGACCTGTGATAAGTAAAGAATGTCACTTTCTAACAGGCCCAGGAGCTTCAAGTTATTTTGGGACCTCAAGAGGAGAAAAGTTTACCAAATCATACAGATATTTCATGCCACCAATTCATGGCTACACTTAAGGTTTTAAGAAAACTCTTACATGAGATTTATTATGGAATGAAGATTAATCAAAACCAATTTAAAAATGAGCCCAGAGAGAGAGATCCAAGATGGCCGACTAACAACAGCTCAGGAATGTAGCTCCCAGTGAAAGCGCAGAGAACGAGTGGACGCCGCACTTTCCGACGAGTTTTTGTTGCCCA
Organism: Plecturocebus donacophilus; assembly: GCA_004027715.1. Lineage (NCBI taxonomy): Eukaryota > Metazoa > Chordata > Mammalia > Primates > Pitheciidae > Plecturocebus > Plecturocebus donacophilus. The sequence continues at coordinate 44,869 of PVKP010018102.1, forward strand.
CAGACCGGGAGATTCCTGGCGGAGAAGCCACGCGGGTCGCCGGCGCGACTCTTTTGGCCGGCGCGGCTGTTTTGCCGGCACCCAGCGC
>PVKP010018103.1:0-44857 GCA_004027715.1 Plecturocebus donacophilus
TGGGATCACAGGCATCTGCCACTGTGCCTGCCTAAGTTTTTGTATTTTTAGTAGAGACAGGGTTTCCCCAGGTTGGCCAGGCTGGTCTTGATCTCCTGACCTCAGGAGATCCACCATGGCTTTGCTTCCCAAAGTGCTGGGATTATAGGCGTGAGCTACCACGCCCAGCTTGAGCTTGGTTTCTTTATGGGCTTCCATCGTTCCTTGTACGGCATCAAAATCCATTCTGTTATTCAAGGCAGAAGCCAGAGAGTTGTCTTTGACTTACTCTTTTCCATATTCCCTCCCAAATCTATTTGTCACCAGCTTTGCATGCAGCTCTCTACTGTGTAGACCCCTTTTCTTTCCTGGTCCATGTGACAAACATTTATCAGTCCTCAAAATCTCTGCTCTGTCTTCACCTCCCCCGAGTCTTCTCGACGTTCCCCGAGGTAGTTCCTCTGCTGGGCCCATTCTGCCTGGTTGCGCTGGTCACGCTGAATGCAGGGCTTTATTTATTATAGTATGTATTTAATGGGGCTGACTCCTTCTTTGGTAGTCAATGTCTGGTTTCTAGTTAGACACAATACAACCCATAGTAAAGACTCCAGTGCAGCGAGATATGTCTTTGCAATTGATTCCGGGTCTCAGGGGAATAAGCACAGATGACACATGTCCTTCTTTGTCTCTTGCTCTTTTCTACTGATTTGAAAATGAGCGTCAGCCATCTTGGCTCATGATACTGGAAAGCCCATGGATTGAGGATAGCACAGCAGCAGGTGAAGCCTGGATTGGGTGTTCAGGGCTGGTCTGTGTTCCCTGACACCGTAGAACACCAGGGCAGCCAAAGACTACCTACCTCTGGATTTCTTTTATGTGAGAGGAATAAACTTCTATCTTGTTTAAGCCTTTATAATGTTGGATTTTGTCTCATGTGCAGCAAAGTCCTAATTATAAGAGATATAGTAAAATTTTCTCATCATCCAGTGCACTCCGTGTAGGGAATTCTGTTATTCACAGTCTCAGGAATATCCTGACATGGTCACTGTCTGTTGGATTTGAATTTCTTGAAGATAGAAACCATGCTTTATTCATCTTTTTATCTATCTTAGGGGCCCAGCATAGTGTCTCACACAATGTAGGTGCTTTGGATTCCATAGACCCTTAGGGTTCCCAGAAAATGATTTTTGTCCTAATTATACTAGTATTGCATAGTAGAAATGTTAGGGAACCCTGGTGTATTAAGAATTAAAAGGGCCATGTGACTCACATGCCAAATTCTCTGTCATCTGTGTACATGCATGGCTTTGTCTTATGGAGAAGACCGTCTAATAACAGAGATAATGACATCACATTTTAGATTTTATTTATTATTATTATTTGAAATAGGGTCTTGCTTTGCCACCCAGGCTGTAGTGCAGTGGTGCTATCTCCGCTCATTGCAACCTCTATCTCCGGGGCTTTAGCAGTCCTCCCACCTCAGCCTCCTGAGTTGTTGGAACTACAGGCGTGCACCACCATACCTGGCTAATTTTTTTATTATTTGTAGAGATGAGGTCTTGCTATGTTGCACATGCTGGTATCAAACTCATGGGCTCAAGTGATCCTCCCACCTTGGCCTCCCAAAGTGCTGAAATTACAGGCATGAGCCATTGTGCCCGGCTTTATGTGTATACATATTTACATTAAAAAAATCAATCTAAAACATACACAAGGTTTAAAAAAATCAAATGATATTGAAGAGCTTATCCTGAAAAGTAGCAGTGCCTACTTTATTCCTACCCTTCTGTTGTGGGTTAAATTGTGACCTCCCAAAAAGATTTGCTGAAGGTGTAACCACTGGTACTTCTGGATGTGACTTTATTTGGAATTTGGATCTTTGTAGATAAATTCAAGTTGCAGTGAGATTATTGGATTAGGGTGGACACCAGTCCAAGGGCTGGTACCCTTATAATTATGAAGAGACACAGACACGCAGGGAGAAAGCCGGGTGAAGACAGGCAGAGACTGGAGTGAGGCAACTACGAGCAGAAGGTGGTAAGGACCACCGGCAGCCACCAGACACTAGGAGAGATGTGTAGAACAGGCTTTCCCTCACAGCCTCCAGTAGGAACCAATCCTACCAGCACCTCGATTTTGGACTCTGGCTTCTCAACTGTGAGAGCATAAATTTCTGTTTGGCAAGACACCTAGTTTGTGGTACTTTGTTACTGCAGCCCTATTCTAGGAAATGAATTCGCCTCCTGAGGCTTAATCACCATTGCCTTTCCTTGTGTTAATTTCCCTGGTAGTTGCCTCTGCAACTCTAAATGATGTGTTTATAACTTTGTTTCTTGTTTTGTTAACTTCCAACATCATCAATGGATTCCTCCTCTTTAGAAAGTTAATGGTTTGGCTCATTTATGTAATCTCATCAACTCTTTCGTCTTCCTTACAAATTTTGATAATTACATTACTTTCTTTTTTTTAAGAAAGAAGAAAAAAAGATAAAAGAAAGAAAGAGGAAGAATAAAAGAGAGAAAGAAAGGGAAAGAGAAAGGGGGAGAGAGAATGAGAAAAAAAAAAACAGAAAAAAAAACTGGAGTTGCAATTTTCGTCCCCGATAAAATAGACTATATTAGCAACAAAGACTAAAAGAAACAAAGAAGGACGTGACACAATGGTAAAAGGATCAAAGTAACAAGAAGAGCTAACGATCCTAAATATATACGCACCCAATACAGGAGCACCCAGATACATAAGCCAAGTTCTTAACGACTTATAAAGAGACTTAGACTCCTGCACAATAATAGCGGGAGATTTTAACACTCTGTTGTCAATATTAAACAGATCAACGAGACAGAAAATTAATAAGGACATCCACAATTTGAACTCAGACCTGGAACAAGTAAATTTAATAAATATTTACAGAACTCACCATCCCATATCCACAAAACGTACATTTTTCTCACTATCATATCGCACCTATTCTAAAAGTGGCCACATAATTGGAAGTAAATCACTTCTCAGTAATTGCATAGCATTCCACAGATTTAAATTAAATATTGGTTGGCTGTTTTTTGTTATTTTCTTCCCTTATTCCTTCCTGTCTTCATTGTTAAGCATAATTATTGGCATAAAAGAGGTCTTTAATACCTATATTTAGATTACATTCTAGCCTGAGCAATAGAGCAAGATTCTCGTTCTCTTTCCCCCTTTCTCTTTCCCTTTCTTTCTCTCTTTTATTCTTCCTCTTTCTTTCTCTCTTTTATCCTTTTTTTCTTTCTTAAAAACAAACAAACAAACAAAATACATTACTTTCAATAAATATTCTACTTTATGTGGAACATTCCATAACATGCTTCAACCCCTGTGCCTTTCCCCATAAATGTTAGAAAGTGATTCTTATATCAGTCTCATTTGTTGATGATCTTATTGCCTGTCCCCTTTGCTTTTCTCTTCTCTATTTGTCAGGTTTTTTTACTTTTACGTTATTCAATGCCAGGTTTTGTCTGACAACAATGTGGGCTCACTCTTGTCACACATTCCACTGTTTCAAGAGAAACTGGAAACAAAGATCTTTTAGTTGAATGGTTTTAATATTTAAGTGTAATTTTTAAATATAACAAAGGACAAATTGAATATGTCTCTGGGTGGCATTGGCCTGAAAGCTGCCTTTACATTTTTTTAAATCTCTAATTTACCCCTTGCACTAATGATAGAAAGAGAAATCAATCGTATTCCCAGGAGGCAACATGTAACACTATATTTAGTAGGTCTACTATTTTAATATGTGTAAATTACAAATAAAATTACTGTCATACTTTATTTGCGATGGACCGACTCCTATTTTTTTCAGTTATTTATTATACATATGTGTATATATATATATATATGCATAAACATATTTATATATATACGTATATATATATTTATATACGTATATATATATTTATATATACGTATATATATATATTTGTTGTGATGGAAAACATTACAAATACTTCAGCTATAATAAGATTTTATTAGAGATACACATATTCTTCATAAAATATTATTTTGGTCAATAACACCATTAAAACTGTCAAGGATAAATTTGTGTCTACGCCTCCTCTGTAAGATTACCTTAATTGTCATTGGAAAGCTGAATGTTTTATATGCCAGAATGACAGGTTTCAAAGAAAACACAAAGAACAAAACCAGAGAGAGAGAAAAACTACATGTACCATGTTGTATGACCATGGTTGAAACAAGGTGAAAGGTGATGTCAGTCCAATGTTGTAACATCTACAGAGGCTTGAGTCACAAGCATTGGATCAGGTATCACCTGTGAGATGCAAGTACAAAGTGGTGTCAAAGCTGTGCCTCTGAAAGATTTTTTTTTTGAGGCTTCCCATCACACTTAGAATTATATCAAAGCACAATGCCAATTCCCTGGGCTCCGAGGTCCTGCATGATTCTGCTCCAGCACGTTTGTCCGACTTGCCATGCCACTTGTCACTTTGCTACACTGACCTCGCGTCACTTGTCCTGTCTCAAAGCCTTTGCAGTTTTGGTTCCTTTGGTCTATCAAGCTTTTCCTCCATTTTTTTCCTCTTCCTCCAGGGATTAGCTCAATTTCAGTGCCTGAAAAGGGGCTTATTTGAATACTCTATGCTACTCAGAGTCACATTTCTTTAGTGCTACACTCTCCCTTTATGTGTGGGGGATACATTCCAAGACCCCCAGTGGATGGCTGAAACTGTGTTTAGCTCTCAACCTTATATATTCTATGTTTTTTCCTATACATGCATCCCTATGATAAGGTTTAATTCATAAATTAGGCACAGTAAGAGATTGACAATAACTAATAATAAAATGGAACAATTATAACAATATACTGTAATAAAAGTTATATGAATGTGGTCTCTCTCTGAAAATATCATATTGTACCATACTCACCTATTTTCAGACCATGGCTGACCGTGAAACCTCTGAAACAGAAACTGTGAACAAGAAAAATGACCATATATTAAGTGCATAGCATTGTGTTGGCCAGGCGTAGTGGCTCATGCCTGGGATCTCAGCATTTTGGGAGGCGGAGGTGGGAGGATCACTTGAGCCCAGGAGTTTGAGAGCAGTGTGAGCAACATAGCAAGACTCTTATCTCTTAAAAAAAAAAGTCATCTACTTGTATATTTGTTTACTGCTAGTATACTGTAAGCTCTAAGAAGCTTACTGTCTGCACGTTGTCACCTGTAGGTTCTTGTATCCACCACCACATTAAGATGCTGAAAATTTCCATCAGCAAAAGGACTTTGTGTTGCCCTTTTGTAGTCACATCCTCCAATCCTCCCACCCCAGCAGGCACTAATCTGTTTCCCATTTCTTTCATTTTTTTTTTCTTTTCAAGAATACGTAATCATCTGGGATTGGCCTTCTTCACGCAACATAACTCCGTTGGGATTTATCCAAGTTGTTGTGCATATCAATAGTTTATTCCCTTTTATTGCTAAGTAGTAATCCATGTAATGTATTACCAGAGTTTGCATACATTCATCCATTGAGGAACATCTGGGCTGTTTTTAGTTTATCATCATTACAAATAAAACTGGTATGAATATTCAAGTTCATGTTGAATGAACTTAAGTTGCCCCCCCTCCCTCCATTTCTGGGATAAATTCTGAAGAATGCAGTTGCTAGGTTATAGGGTAGTTGCACATTTAGTTTTGTAAAAAGCTGTCCAACTGTGTCCCAGAGGGGCTATACCATTTTACAGTCCCATGAGCAGTGGATGAGTCATCCAGTTTCTCTGCATTCTCACCACCATTTGGCATTTGGTGTTGTCAGTATTTTTATTTTAGTCGTTAATTTTTTTTTTCAAGACAGGATCTGTTACCCAGGATGGAGTACAGTGGCATAATCATGGCTCACTGCAGCCTTGAAGGCCTGGCCTCAAGAGAGCCTCTCACCTCAGCCTACCAAGTAGCTAGGACTACAGGCATGCACCACCACACCTGGCTAATTTTTTAATGTTTTGTAGAGATGAGGTCTCACTGTGTTGCCCAGGCTTGACTTGAATTCTTGGCCTCAAATGATCCTCCCTCTTCAGCCTCCCAAAGCACTGGGATTTATTTTAGTCATTCTAAAAGTGACATTTCACTGTGGTTTTAATTTGCATTCCCTAATGGCTAATGATGATGAACATGCTTCTGTATATTGCCTATGAAATGTCTCTTCATGTATTGAGTTATTTTCTAATTTCTTTTTTTACTATTGAGTTTTGGGAGAGTGTGTGTGTGTGTGTGTGTGTGTGTGTGTGTGTGTGTGTGTGTGTATGTCAGATTTGTGCTTGCAAATATGTTCTCCCAATACATAAACTTTCTTTTCATCCTTTTAGCATGATCTTTTGCAGAAGAAAAGTATTAATTTTGATGAGATCAAATTTATGAATTTTTACTGTTTTTGATCATGTGATCATGCTTTTAGTATCAAGTCTAAGAACTCCTTGCCTGAACTTAGATCCTAAAGATTTTCTTGTTTTTTTTTCTTAAAAAAAGATATAGTTTTAAGTTTCACATTTAAATATGATTCATTTTGAGTTTAATTTTTGTGTAAAGAGTGAATGAAATGTAGGTCGAGTTTAATTCTTTTTCCCTGTAATTGTCCAATTACTCCACTACCATTTGTTGAAAAAAAATATTATTTTCTCATTGAATTGCTTTTCTACCTTTGTCAAAAATTATTTGAGCATATTTATGTGAGTCTGTTCCTGGATTCTCTATTCCTTCCCATTGATCATATATCTATTTCTCTGCTAATACCATACTCTCTTGATTACTGTAGCTATATAATAATCTTAAATATTGGGTAGACTGATTCATTTCACTTTATTCTCCTTTTTGAAGTTATTTTAGCTAATCTAGTGGCTTTGCCTTTCCATAAAACTTAAAAATAAGCTTGTCTACATCTACTGAAAATCCTTGTTGGGATTTTGAGAATTATGTTAAGCCTATAGATGAAACTGTGGGAGAATTAGCATCTTTTCTATGTTAAGTCCATTCATGAACATGGTATGATTCTCCATTTATTAAACGATTTAAAAATTTTGTTTCATCAGCATCTTCTAATGTTCAGCTTTCGTATCCTGTATGCTTTATGACATTTATATCTGGTTATTTTATTTAATTTGTAATACATTTTAAGGTCTTTTAAATTGAATATCTAATGTTTATAAGCCAGTTATTTTTGGCCTATGATATGACAAAACAATCATCTCATTTAAATGATTTTTCTCTCCTACCCCACAATTGTTTAACTCATTTTAGAAAGGATTAATTATCTTTGCATTTTGAGAAGAGTCCCTGATTTTTAACAGTTTATAAAAGTTTAATTTGTTTAGTCTATCATTGGATTATTTGTTCTTTGTTAAGTTATATTTTTAAGAAACACACAATACACATATGAAATAAGAAAAACAAGACAAAACCAAACTTTACTGATGAAGCACATTGGTGATAGTCTTTCTCCATTCATATATGTTTCTTACATGAATTTCTTAATAGCGTATATCTCTAGGATACAATCTATGCAGTTTCACATTTGTATGTGTACGTGCATAAACACTTAAACATAATCCAAGCACATATATAATCTCTTTGTAAATGATTCCAAAAGGAAAGGGTGGGTCTTCTCAAGTTGGTGAAAAGTTTGTCAAATAGTGTTTTAGTTTGGGGGAAATCACAAGCTATTATTAGCCAAGACAGTCATTGCTCAAGAAGTTCTGTTGGCAAAAGATGGAAATCCACTCATGTGTTTAAATTTTTTTCCAGATTTATGTTTTTCTCTTTATACTTCTTATTCTTTAAATCATTAAAAACATGTTTTTTGTAACAAATATAAATGATTCTGAAATGTATGAATTAAAATGAAAAAAAAATCTGATGTTGGATCCTAGTCCCTGCCATCAGAAAAAAATGCTAATAATTTAATATAAATTTTTCAAACTCTTTCCTCCATCTACACAAACAGAAGCATATTCTCACATACACATAAATTAGTTTTAGAGCTAAAAATGAAGTAATTCATTACGTATTATACATATTATATTTCAGTAGTCCATAAATTCAGGTTTCTGTAGGACACATTTGGTGAGCCTGTGGTTCTTGCATAAATTATAGTGTCAGTTCCTTTCATATTCAAAATATTGTGGTTAATAAGATAAATTATATGATCACACAAATTAGTCCCCTTTTCCTCATGTTTTGACTATAATTCTAAGTCAATAATTAATGGCTATACCACCTTAATGTAACAGCTCTAAGGTACTGTTTAATATCAATAAACCACAATCTGTCCAAATTGATGGACAAAAATGTTTCCAATTTTCTGCTAATACAAATTCTATTACAGTAAAGAACTTGTGCGTCTATTTCTATGTGCTCAGACTAATATTTGTGGATGAAACCGTCTTAGAAGTGAGGTTATCAGGTAATATCTTGCACCTTTAAGATTTTTCTAGTTACCGCCAGGATGTCTCTACAAAGGTTATATAAAGTCATACACCCACTGACAGCTTATGAAAGTCCTCCTCTTGGCAGATTCCATTCTCTCTGTAAATTTCAGATGTAAACTTTTCAACTTCAGCATTTTTAAAGGAAGACACAATGATTATTTTAGTTATTTCACATGTACAAATAAAGATCCACTCTTCAAGGACACATCCACATTTATAACTCAGACAGGCGCTAGTCTGGTTTATTTTAAGTGACCAAGGGCATGTAGATATTTTTGGAAAGAATGAAACCATGTATATGAGGACTGGAATATAACTGTCTAGACTGGTTCTTTCTTAAGAAATTTTTAATAAAGCCTTTGCTTAAACTGCTATGTTCAGGGGTCCTGGGAGGAGCTTCTGGATAAAATGTCTTGTGTATATAATTTTTGATGAGAACTGAGCATGTTTCTCTTAGTTGCTTTTCCCTGCTCTTCGGCACTGTGTATTTAAGTCATTGGTGCTTTTTTAGAAAGGATAATATGAAAAGGTTAAAAGTTTTGGAACACATTATACAAAATCTTTTGGAAATTTTTAATAGAATGGTTATAAACGTATTTTAAAGTACTCTGAAATTTTAAACATACTTATATAAAAATCATTGTCATAATTTAATTGAGTTATATATTAACACTTCAGAAGCATTGTGGACTCAGAAATACATGACTTTCATGTTATTTTTATTTTTGAAGACAACCGACAGAAGTTAAAGGAGCTTGCGCCTCTTTATTTTTGGTAGGACAATTACTTTAATTTTTTTTAAGAATGAAATAATCTGAAGCTTCTGCAGAGCTTTGCAATTTGCATAAACAAAGTGAATTGCTCACTTAATTCATTCAGTCCCACAGGGAAAAAATAATTAGGATACAACCTACAAAGGCAAGGTGGAAAATTGTCTTTTAGGTAGCAGTCTTGTTTTAACTTGGTAAACATAAATAAATCATCATCTGTAAATTACCATCAGCAAAAGAAAGGGAAAATTGGAATTCAGATCTTATTTTTTTAAATGGCTTTTAACTTTGCAGCACACTAGAAACTAGGTAATATTCCCACAAAATGCAGACTAATTGCATATTTCTAACAGGAATATACCAGTTCCTTAAGGGAATGTGTTTTTAAAAATCCCATTGTATTAATCTTTCTGAAATAGCAGAATAAATTTCAACAATTTCCCTGTCTAGTTACAAAATAATCCATTTGGAAAATTAAATTGTATAATTTGCAATTGTTTTCCAAGTTGTTAATGCAAAACTGTATCAGTAGCAAATTAAACTTTTAAAGTATGACCACTTTGTTAATTGTTGGCTGTTAAACATTTATTTCCATGAATACTATCATTTATGATGAATAAGACATCTGGAGTATGGCTTTAAACAGACAAATTAATTTGGCAGTCCATTTTTGGAAATTCCTAATTGGATGGTACTAAGATTTATCTGTAATTTAGGAGAGTGTTGAGTATTTCTTTTCTTTAATGGAATCACAGTACTCTGTGTATTTGATACTCAGAAAACTAGAAACCAGGAACTGCATAGTAATTAACTATTTCTTAAATATCTCCTTGCTTTTTTATTCCTCTTTATTCTTGCCTAGGTGAAAGTCTTCATCGCTTTTTGCCATTTTGTCTGCTGGTCTTTCAGGACCTCATCTCCCGCCCTCAGGTCCTGTTCCCATCCTTCCCATGGTTAAGGGTTAACATGTGTGGCCAGGCCAGCTAGACAACCTCAAATCCAGGAGATGCCATTCTGAGAGATTCCATTTGAATAGTGCTTCTTATAGTTATGTGATGCAGCTGCCTCGTTCATTGTCCACTTTTACTGTATATGACATCAGCACTGTTGACATTTTGGTTGTGAGAGGCTGTCCTGTGCATTGTATGAGGTTTGGCAGCATCCCTGGATGCTTGACCTACTAGATGCCAGTGTTAGAGAAATTTGAGCTGAGAACAGAGAGACCGAGAGACACAACAGAATCTCTTTATTGGAGCTCCAGCTGATGGTGGCCTTGCCGTCTGTATGGCCACCAGCCCTGCATGAAGGAAAATACCTTGCTTATATAAATTTTGGTGCAGAAAGATAAGGCAGGGGAAAAAAATGGGTTTAAACAAAGACAGTTAGTCATTGACTTGTGACACGTTTTACAACCTGGAGAATATATACAGTCTGTACGTGGTATCTCATTTCCACGACTGGCAGCTGGGGAAGAAAACAGGTCTTTACAGAAATATGCTTGTGGGCTGCAGGTAGAAAGATATGCTTGGGTGCCTTATCTTGGAAGGAGGAGGCTATGCTGGGTCTGCTTTAGCTAACTGCAGGCCATTTTAGGCTGGGAGGGGTGGTTTACTTGCTTCTCTGTTCTTTTTAATTATTTGTGTGGCCTAGTCTTAAAGCTTATTATCTATTTTAAATTAATTTCCATTTTTAATTTTATTTTTCCTCCTCACCAGTAGCATCTTCTCAATTCTGACAGCCAAAAATGTCTTTAGACATTGCCAAATATATCTGGGGAAGGGGGTGGGCAAAATCTTCCCAAGACTGAGGACCACTGGCCTATGGAATCATCTTTCTAGTGCATAAATATGACTGTTCCATTTCCTGCTTAAGCCTTTCAATCTGTGCTCTTGAGATGTTACGATTCACCCTGAACTCCTGAGTGCCGTGCACCAGGCCCTTTAGGGTCTAGCTGTGGTCCGCCTGCTCCAGCCTCATGCTCATCAGTTTCTCGGTACCACCTTCCTTCCGTCACTCTTCCCTTTGTTTTCATCATACCAAACCCTGCCTTCTTATGATTGTGCATGTGTAGTTTCTTTTGCCTGGAAACTCATCTTGGGTTTCTTTGCCTCATAAACCCATGCTCAGCCTTTGAGACCTGCCTTAGGACTAACAAGGCCTAACTCAGAAGTGATGGCCCCTCTGATCTTTTCCCCTGTACTCATGTGTTGGTTTAGTAAAGAGTTGTTCAATTTTCTGTGTTTGAATTACTATCTCTGCTATCTGCCAACTGTATGAACAAATTAACCTCTTAGTGTATAAACCTTCCTATATGTACAATGGGAACATAGTAGTGCCAGCCCTTTAGAAGATTGGAAAAAAATAAATAAATGACATGATTGATGTGAAGTGTTTAGAACTTAATACCTGGCATATAATTAAGAACCAAATGAATGTCAGCCACTGCCATTATTATTGTTATTATGCCATCATAAAGTCTTTTGTTTAAGGTTCTACAAATGTCCCACAAGCAAGGCAGGGAGCCCCCTTTTTTTCTAGGTCTTGGAACCTTTGGGAGCCTTATAGATCAGATTACTGGATCTTTCCCTTTGTGTGGTTCTGCTGCACTTGTGCAGACTTGGTCTAAATAATCATTCTCTGGAGTTCACCTGCCTCTGCCCACTGGTTGGGAATGGTCCAACCCTGGGCATGTTAATGACATCACTGTGCCTCTCAGCCTTTCTGCTGTTATAGTGGGGATGATGCCAGTATTCACCTCTGGAAGCACAACTTTAATTTAACAAGCACTTACTGAGGGTCTACCCTGTGCAAAGCATGGGTCTTGGCACTGGGGATATGGTGGCAAACACAGCAGATGAAGCCCGCACCCTACTCCACAGGGGAATAGAGGGAGACAGGAATACATATAAGCAAAATATATAGTGTATTGGTGCCCAAGAGGAAATTAAAGCAGGAATAGAGGATAGGAAGTATGGAAGGAGAGGGTTGCAGTTTTAAGTAGAATAATCAGGAATGGTCTCATTGAGAGGGTAATACGCAAGTCACTGACTGTAGGGTGAGAGTGAGCCAATGGCGTATCTAGAGGAAATGTTTCCAGGCAAAAGAAGAGCAAGTGCAAAGCCCAGAGCAGGGAGGGTGCTTGCTGGGAGCGACAGAAAAAGACTACACAAGTGAAATGGATTTCAGTTGGGCTTTAAAGATAAAATAAAGTCAGGCTCTTACATTAATAAAGTCAGTTGTACGTTGACTTTCTTTCAGTAGGTGTTTCTTTTCTGCATAATGACTTCCAGCATCACAATAAGGCCATGTTTGCAGAGAAGTGTGTAGGAGCTTTCTGAAAGTTCCAAAGAGCCGTCCACTGGATAAGCAGAACGTCAATGTGCAGCTTTACTTCTTCAACTATGCAAAGAGAGCCGTTTCTTTCAGAGGAACTCAGAGTGTATGGGAAGAACACATGCAGTTGGAATATATCTTGAGAAGAGAGAATCAAAGTTTGTTCGGACTGATTTTTCAGGCAGTGCCATCCAACATAATCACGTGCTGGAGCCAAAAAGCACATTGCCAACAAGGTAGCCTTCTGTCATTTCCTGCATTGCTCCGGGAAAGGTGAGCCGGACTGCCTTCACCATCTGCCACAAGTCTCTGTTGCAGGAAGGATGTATGCTGCCTGCCTGGGGAGGTTTTGAAGGCCCAGCTAAGGATGGAATGCAGCTGCCACCAGAAGGACTGAGAAGCAGAGCATCACCCATATCCCTTCTCAGTGGGACCAGATAGACACCTGTATCTACCTCTGCTTGGTTTTCTTCATACCCTCAATAAGTATGCTTCCAACTTGTGGTTACAGCCAGCTGGCTATTTCTGCTGAAATGCCCATAAAGACACTGATGATGATGTGATGTTTTAATGCCACTGTTCCTTTTTCTTTTTTATTTGTTTTGAGATGGAGTTTCACTCTTGTTGCACAGGCTGGCGTGCAATGGCATGATCTCAGCTCACCACAACCTCCACCTCCCAGGTTCAAGTGATTCTCCGGCCTCAGCCTCCCGAGTAGCTGGAATTACAGCCATGTGCCACCATGCCCGGCTAATTTTATATTTTTAGAAGAGATGGGGTTTCTCCATGTTGGTCAGGATGATCTCGAACTCCCTACCTTGGGAGGTCTGCCCACCTGGGACTCCCAGAGTGCTAGGATTACAGGTGTGGGCCACTGCGCCTGGTCCTGCCACTGTTCCTTTCTTGAGGAAGCTACCTGAGCGTGTATAGCAGTGCACTTACTGACGCATCTAAGTTGAAAACTGAGGAGAAGGATGTCTGTGTGTGCAAGGACTGTGTGGTGGGCACTGATGCCAACTAAGCATGCGGAGTAAACTCTGAAGTGTTGAACTTGCTCACGTGACTAAAGGCAGTAGTTACACATTTTTGAAATTTAAAAATTGAATAACAATAGTGACTCTAGTAATAATCTGGATCTCTGCAGATTATATTAGTGGAAAAGCATTTTGGAGTAGAAACAGGAAAAATGTCCTCAGTCATGTATATCTTGAACCTGGAAATCATAGACATGTGCTTAGATGGATAAATAGGGGAATAAAAAGAATAGCATTTAGATGCGGAGGAGAGCCCTAGGTGAATGCTAAGACTGTTTGCTGAAATGGTTGGGAAACAGGATAGTCAGGTGATGCCAAAACATCACCTGGCTCTAATTACAGTTAGGAAAATTGCTATTTTACTATAAAGAGAAATGGCAGCTACCTCCAAGTGATCAAGCTGAGCCTCATTGATGGAGGGTTTTCCGGCATTCTTGGCCGTCTGATGTGATGCTGTTTGAAGTCCACAGTGTCACTTACAAAGTGTTCTTAACAAAAATGTTTATCTGAATCTCATCAAACTTTTAAATGTAACTTCCATTTTAGAAGAAGCACAGGGAATAGAAAAATTAAGGACACTAGGGGAAAACAGACATATCTAGAACACAGAACATTCTCCAAGAAAACTGACACGATCTTTTCAACAGGCAGGAATCATTTACAAAATGTGGACTCCTCTAAATTAAAGTGACCCAGAGATATAAAGTAACGCAAGGCATGAATCCTTATGGGATTCTGGATTGGATTGAGGGTGGACAGGGATGGGCATGGCTCTAAAAGACATTTTGTGGACTTTTAGCAAACTTTGGATATGGGATGGAAGTGAAATATACAAGGAACTATTACCTGTTTTCTTAGTTGTGTAAATGGCTTTGAAGTAATGTGTGTTTTCATTTCATTTTATTTTATTTGAGACAGAGTCTTGCTCTGTTACCCAGGCTAAAGTGCAGTGGCACTATCTCAGCTCACTGCAACCTCCACTTCCTGGGTTCAAGTGATTCTCCTGCCTCAGCCTCCTGAGTAGCTGGGACTACAGGTGCCCGCCACTGTGCTGGACTAATATTTGTATTTTTGGTAGAGATGAGGTTTCACCATGTTGGCCAAGCTGGTTGCAAACTCCTGACCTCAAATGATCCACTCACGTTGGCCTCCCAAAGTGCTGGGATTATAGGATCATCACGTTATTTGTAAGAAATATTTTCTGCAGTTGTAAAGATAAATTATATTAATGCCTATAATTTACTTTCAAATCATTTAACCAAAAGCAAGTATGTGCACATCTGTGAGTACACACATGCACACAGACACTTAAATTACATTTATATGTAAAGAGAGACTAATTAAAAATAAAAGTAGCAAACGTTAATAATTGTTCATCCTAAGTAGAGGATACATTGGTGTTTGTTGCATTATTCTTTTAGTTTTTCTATATTTGAAAATCTTAAAAATAAAATTTTTGAAAAAAAAAATAATGAACACAGAATTCCTGGAGAAAAGAACAGAGGCAGAAAACAAAGAATATCTTTTTTTTTTTCAATGAAGCATTAAAATAATTAGGAAGAATAAAAGAAGTCTGAGAATATTCCCAAAATGTCAGTCATAATAATTAATTTAAATTGACTTAACATCTATGTCAAAAGACAATGCCTTAGATTGGATAAAAATATAATAATTCAACTTTGTATTTCTTAAAATCAGTTACATGTTTCTATAAGAGATACATATAAGATGAAAGCAAATAAAAATTTAAGATAAATTTTAAATAAATAAAATGATCATTCAATAATGGACTACCGTACAGAAGCTAAAACTTCTTGTAACTTCAACTGCATGAATGAATCTCACAGACATGATTTGGATGAATGAATCCAGACACACAAAAATATGATACGATTCCATTTATATAAAGTTTTTAAAAGAAAGAACTAATCAATGGTAATAGAGATCAGAGTGATACCTTTATATGTGGACAGTAATGACCAGGAAGGGGTGGAATTGACTGAAATTGTTTTTATATGTTGCTCTGTATGGTGACTACACGGTTATGTACACAAATGAAGATTCACTGAACTGCAGTCTTGAGATTTCTGTTCTTTGCTATATGTGCTTTGCCACAGGAACTGATGTGCAGATATCTATGCTGTGTGTCTTAAATTTCATTAGCGTGGTAGCCTGCCTGGACTTTAAACCATGGTGCCATATGTACCCACATAAAAGCAAGTGGTTTTGAAAAGCTGAGTTTTCTTACACATTTTAAAGTCCAGGTAGGAAATATGAGTTTGGTTTGGACTGCCTTCTTTTGAATGGACAAAATATTTTTACTTAGAAATTAAGATTTGCATTCATTTTTTCCCACTTCCAAGTGATGTGCTTTGAAAGATACAGTTTATGATTTGCAGAAATATCCTTTAAGATATTTGCTCCTAAGACCTTTTGCATTTTTAATTTTATTCACTTGCTGATTTACTCAGCCTGTCATGTATTCATTCATATTATGTTATTTGATCTTTAAAAAACACGTTATGAAGAGTAGTATTAGGAAAGTCATACTTGTTTTAGATGCCAGAAGCTCTAGATTTGAGTGTGGCTCCATTCCTTCCTTTCTGTGAAATTATAATTAAGTTACTTCTTTGATTTTCACTGTATTGATCCTTATAATGGGTTTAATAATAGTTTATCAAGGATGTCATATCATCCAGAGAATTTAGTATCACTTTAAAATCATTCAGTATTCTGTATTTGATTAAAGTGAATGGGCTTCTTTCTTGAGAAGTAGATTTATAATTGTTACTGTTGGGAAGAGGATTAGAATGGAATTCATTTCTTTATTTTATTATACTAGCTCTGCAACCATATAATGGGACACTGTGTTAGATTTCCTTTGAAAATGGAAAAGAAAACATGATTCAATGGCTAAAATAAAACTGATAGCCAATGTTCTAGTAGACTTTCCTAATTATTAGGTATTTGGCTAGGAAAATCTACATACGAGAAGCAATATTGTTCACATAATGGGATTTGAGAGAAAACTCTATGAAAATCCTTGACCAAAAGGAAATCAAACAGAGGATATATTAGCCAGTGTCTGCTATGGCAATAATTCCAACATCTTAACAGTTGACAGCAACACATCTTTATCTCTCGCTCTTGTTACGTGAGGGGTCTGGATTGATTGGCTGTGAGTGTAATGAATACACCTGGATTAGTTCACCTCAGCTGAGATTCACCTGTCTGTTCAGAAATCCAGAAAGGAGGGCAATGTTGTTCTCATGGTGGAAAGTTGAAACTCATGGAGGGAGGGACTGACCTAATTACGTGCACTTAAGGCATGTTAGCTCACATTCTATTGGTCAAAGCAAGTTGCATGGCCAAGTCTAAAGTCATAGGAAGCAGTTGCAAGGGCTGAAAGGGAATGAATGATTCTCGATAAATAACTCAATGGACAGAAAATGAAGGTTGCTGTGAGCTGCAGAATTTGCCTTTGGTTTGATTTAAATATGCTTGAATACTAGGGAGAGAATCATTTTTGCCAAGCTTTATCTTTACTGAATCTTTTCCAACCTCCATGATCACAAGTATACTTCATGCATTAAATACCTTCCCATTCAAAGTTCTTTATCTTTTACCATTATCTTCTGTGAATTCCTAGGTAGTTTATGATAATTTCTGTAAGGAATTACTTCAGGATGTCCAAAATCAGATTAAATATAAAGTTAAGCTGGGATTTTGAAATCAAATGCCTGATTTTTGGAGAAAATGAAGCATTTGAAAGGTCCTAATGTTGACATTTTTAGTAAGCCATATAGACACTTCTGGTCTTCTTTGTTAGCTACAAATTTTAGTTCCATTTCAAGAGAAAGAACTCTAGAGCCAGTAAGCCTAAATATATCCTGAAAAACGAAAAGAAAGTTGAGAAATTGAGAAGAGCCAAATGATTAAATTGAAAGAGTAACCAGACAGGTAACAGTAACAGACCAGAAAGTACACAGAAGTTATTTTGATTTTCTAACTTGGTCTGCTGTTGTTTTGGCAAAAAGATCATATACAAGGATAGCTACAAGTAAATAACTATTTACATATCATTTTTAATAATAAAATTTGACTTACCTTTCTTTTCTGTTATCAGAACTCTTTCTGTTAATAATGAAAATTTATAACTGCATCTCCTTTAGACCTTTCTTTGCAACAGCTGTTTTGTCCTTCAAATCATAATTCTCAGACATATTTCAGGTTTCAGTCATGGAGCTTGAAATGCTTTATTTTCTTTGTTGCTTGCAAAATACAATTGTGAAATGGGCGAGAAAGCACAAGGAAAACAAATGGCCCCATTGAGATGGATGGTCTTTAAGATATCAAATGGGAACCAGATTGTCACCCAGTTTCTGTTAAATCTATTGTCATACCTCTGCTAAGCAACAGAGACTTGTTTGGGGTGATTATATGATGTTATTTATCTGCTGTACTATTGTCTCAGTAGGAAATTAAATGAAGAGAAGGTCAATTTCATAACAGTAGTTAACAATATCTTTCCTGACTTTTAGTCATTTGTCATTTATTTATTATTTTTTCCATAATGACTGTCACCTTTAGTCTTATTTATATTTTGTTTTAAATCAGCTGGCTTTTTGTTTAAATAAATTTACAATAAAAGAAAACTTTATTATACCATATTACCGTTAATACAAGAACAGTATTATTTGCCATGAATAGAAATTAACTTAAGAAAAAAATACAATGGATAGAAAATAATATTTTAAAATTCTGGATATCTTTTGTTGCCTACAAGTGTGTGTCTGTGTGTGTGTGTGTGTGTGTTGGCAGGGAGGTGGACCAAGTAGTTAAAAAACACATAAAATCTACCCACTTAACAAACTCTTAAGTGTATGGTGCAGTATTGTTAGTTACATGTACATTGTTTTACAGCAGATCTCTAGGGCTTTTTTTTTTTTTAATCATGTGTGACTAGAATTCTATATTCATTAACAGCAACTTCCCATTCCCCTCTCTTTCCAGCCCCTGGAACACCATCCTATTTTCTGCTTATATGAGCTTAGCTACTTTAGATAACCTCATATAAGTGGTAACCATGCAGTATTTGTCCTTTTGGGATTGTCTTAAACTTCACATAGCATAATGTTTTCAAGGTTCATTCATGTTGGAGCATATGACAGAATTTCCTTCTGTTTTAGGGTGGAATAGTAGTATATTGTATGTGTATACCACATTTTCTTTATTCATTTATCCGTCAATGGATAGTTAGGTTGTTTCCCTGTTTTGACTATTGTGAATAATGTTGCCATGAATATGGAAGTGAAAAGATTTCTTCAAGACCTTGTTTTCAATTCTTTTGAATAAAAACTCAGAAGTAGGATTACTGAATCCTATGGTAGTTATGTTTCTAACTTTTTAAGGAACTTCCACACTTTTTCCCTAAGTGGCTGCACCTTTTTACATTCCCATGAAAAGTGCATAAAGATTCCAGTGTCTCCACATCCTTGCTAACACTTCTTATCTTTTAGGTTTGTGGGGTTGTTTTTTTCTGATAATAACCATCCTTAAAGCTATGAGGTTGTGGTTATCGTTTTCATTTGTCTTTTTTTGATGATTTGTGATGCTGAGAATCTTCTCGTGTATCTATTGGTCAGTGTATGTCTTCTTTGGAGAAATGTATATTATTGAATAGACATTTGCCCTTTTAAAATTGGCTTATTTATTTATATTTTTGCTACACATTTTTTATATATTTTGGCTATTAACCCTTTATGAAGTATATGGTTTGCAGATATTTTTCTCATGCTGTAGGTTGCCTTTTCACTCTGTTGATTGTTTCTTTTCTATGCATAAACTTTTTAGTTAGATGTAGCTCTACTTACCTGTTTTTGCTTTTGTTGCCTGCTCTTTGGGTCTCATATCTAAGAAATCATTGTCAGGACCACTGTCATAATGTGTTTTCCCTCTGTTTTATTCTAAAAGTTTTATAGCTTCAGGTCTTACATTCAAGTCTCTAATCCATTTTGAATTCATTTTTGTTTATGGTGAATAAAGGGTACAATTTCATTATTTTTGTAGCATCATTTGTTGAAAATGATGAAAATCATTTTCCCATTGTATAAACTTGGCACCCTTGTGAAAGACCATTTTACTGTATAAACATCAATTTATTTCCAGGATCTCTTTTTGTTCCGTATGTCTATATGTTTGCCTATGTGCCAGTACCATATTATTTGGATTATTGTAGCTTTGTAGTATATTTTGAAGCAAGTCTGGCTTTGTTCTTTTATGTTAAGATTGTTTTGACTATATAAGGTTCTTTGTGTTTTCATATGAATTTTAGCATTTTTTTTTCCTATTTCTGAAAAAAAAATGCCACTGGGATTTTGATAGAGATTACATGAATCTATAGATTAGATAGTATTGAAATTTTTAACAATATTAAGTCTTTCAATCTATGAAAACAGAATGCCATTCCATTTATCTGAAATTAATTTCTTCAGTGTTTTCTAGTTTTCAGTGTACAAATATTTTACCTACTTGGTTAAGTATATTCCTAAATATTTTGTGTTTTTGTTTAATGCAATAGGAAATGATACTATTTTCTTAACATTCTTTTGGGATTGTTTATTATTAGTGTGTAGAAATACAACCGATTTTTGTATGTTGATTTCATATTGTGCAATTTTACTGAATTTGTTTATTCTAACTTTTTATGTGTGGGTAGAATCTTTAGGGTTTTCTACATATAAAATTATGTCATCATCAAATGGAGATAATTTTACTTCTTCCCTTCAGATATTGATGCCTTCTACTTCTCTTTCTTGTCTAATTGCTCTAGCTAGGAATTCTATTACCTTGTTGAATAAATGTGGTGACAGTGGCAACTTTTGCCTTGCTCCTGATCTTAGGAAAAAAAAAAGTTTCTGTTTTTCACCGTTGAGTATGATGTTATATAAGAACCTTTTATATATGGTCTTCATCATGTTGAAGTAATTTTTCTTTATTCCTATGTTGTTGAATGTTTTTATCATGAAATGTATTGAAATTTGTCAAATGCTTTTGCTGCATCTGTTGAGGTGATGATATACTTTTCATCCATTCTTCTGTTAATGTGGTGTATCAGTTGATCTATCTTGCTATGTAGAACCCTTGTATCTGAGAGATAAATCCCACTAGATCATGATACATTATCCATTTAATATGCTGCTGAATTCAGTTTGCTAGTATTTTGTTGAGAAATTTGCATCTATATTCATCAATGATATTGGCCTGTATTTTTCTTTTCTTGTAGTGTCTTCATCTGGCTTGGATATCACAGTAATGATGGCCTCACACGATGAATTTGAAAGTGTTAGGTTGAGAAGAATTTGCATTAATTCTTCTTTACATGTTTGGTAGAAAACAACGGTAAATCCATCTGATGATGTGTATTTCTTTGTTGGAAGATTTATGATTAATTATTGACTCCCTTAATAGTTACACATTTGTTCCAAGTTTCTGTTTCTTTATGATTCAGTCTAGATAGGTTGTATATTTCCGGAAACTTATCTATCTTTTCTAGGTTATCCAAGCTGTTGACTTTTTCTTGTGTATCATTGTTCATGGTAGTCTCATAGTCCTTTTCATTTCTGTGGCATCAGTTGTAGTATCTCCTTTCATTTCTGATTATATCTTCACGTAGTTTTCTTAACCTACCTGTTTGTCAATTTCATTGATTTTTTTCAAAAAATCAATTCTTGTTTTCACTGTTTTTTCTTAGTACTTTTCTATTCTCCATTTCACTTAGTTCTAATCTAATTTTTACTATTTCCTTTCTTCTTCTTACTTTGGGCATAGTTTGCTCTGTTTCTAGTTCCTTGGGGTGTAAATTTAGGTTGTTTATGTGAGGTCTCTCTTCTTTTTTATTGTAGGCATTTACCATTATAATCTTCTTTCTTAATACTGATTTTGCTATTTCACACAAATTTTGGTATGCTATGTATTTGTTTTCATTCAACCCAGGGTATTCTCCAATTTCCCTTTTGATTCCTTCTATAATCTTTTGGTTGTTCAAGATTGTGCTGTTTAATTTCCACATACTGTTATTTTTTTTTCAGTGTTCCTTCTGCTATTGTTTTTCAGTTTTATTCCTTGGTGGTTGGAAAAGATACTTAATTCTGTTATTGTTTTTTAGTTTTATTCCATTGTGGTTGGGAAAGATACTTAAATTCATTAAGACTTGCTTTGTTACCTAACACATGATCTATCCTATGTGCACTTAAGAAGAAAGTGTATTCTGCTGCTATTGGCTGTATTTGTCTGTTAAGTTTAATTGGACTTCGGTGTTGTTCAAGCACTCTGTTTTCTCATTCATATTCCGTTTGGATGTCCTATCCAATATTGAAAGTGGGATATTGAAATCTCCTACTATTGTATTGCTTTCTCTTTCTCTCTTCAATTCTATCAATCAACATTTGCTTGATATAGTTGCTTGCTCTGGTATGGGATACATATATATTATAATTGCTGTATTTTACTGGTGAGTTCACCTTTTTATCATTATAGTGTCCTTCTTTGTTTCTCCTGATAGTTTTTGACTTAAAGCCTATTTTGTCTAAGTATTGCCACCCCATCTCTTCTTTTGATTGCTGTTTATTTGGGTTATCTTTTTCCACCCTTTCACTGTCAGCCTATATGTGTCCTTAAATCTAATGTGAGTCTTTTGTAGGCAGCATATAATTGGACCTGGTTTTTAATTTATCTTTTGATAAGGCAGTTTAATCTATTTCCATTTAAAGTAATTACTGAATCAGGCATGGTGGCTCATACCTGTAATCCTAGCACTTTGGGAAGCTGAGGTGAGTGACTCACTTGAGGTCAGGAGTTTGAGACTAACCTGGCCAACATGACAAAACCCTGTCTCTACTAAAAATACAAAAAAAAAAAAATTAGGCACGGTGGTACACACCTGTAGTCCCAGCTGCTTGGGAGACTGAGGCAGGAGAATCACTTGAACCGAGAAGGCGGAGATTGCAGTGAGTTGAGATCACACTGCTGCACTCCAGCTTGGGTGGCAGAGTTAGCTTTTGTTTAAAAAATAATAAATAAATAAATAAATATTGATAGGAAATTCCTTACTTTTTATCATTTTATTGTTTTCTGTCTTCCTTGTAGCTCTTTTGTCCTTATCTTTTTCTCTTGCAGTCTTATTTATGATTTAAAAAAATTTTTAAGGTCCTATTTTTATTCCTGTCTCATTTTCTTTTGTGTGTCTCCTGTAGGTATTTCCTTCTGGTTGCTGTGGGGCTTATGTAATTCATTTTATAGTTATGATCATCTATTTTAAGATGATAACAATTTGACTTCAATCACATATAAAAATGGTGCTATTCCACTAGGCTTTTTATATTATTGTTATAACAAATTACATCTTTTTATATTATGTATCCATTAACATAATTTTATAGTTTTTATACTTTTTTCACTTCTGTATCAAAATTAAAAGCTGTTTATATAATATTTGTAATGTTACATGTAATACAATGTTATAGTACTATAATATGTATTTGTGTGTGTATACACACACACACACACACACACACACACACACACCCCTTTACCACTAAGTTATATATTTTCATTTGCTTTCATGTTACTATCTGGTGTCCTTTCATTTCAACTTGAAGGACATCATTTAGCATTTCTTGTAAGGCAAATTTCTTTCTAAGAGGACTGTTCTGTCTTGCCTTGGTTTTATCATTTGCAAAATGGAATGGTAGTGGCAATCAGTACATCTTGGAAAAGTTTTATATGACTTGCAAATATCTCTGCAAAATTTAGTTATCATAATTATTACTTTAGCATGTACATTGAGGAAGTTTCCATTATGACATTATGAATTAGTGTAGATTGCAAGGCTTGTGTATTGTGTGTGTGTGCACATGCTCACTGAGGAATAGTTCTGAGGTAGAGACAGAGACAGTTGCTGTGAAATCTGATTGTCCTTTGACCCATAAAATTATGACTCTGTCTGCTCTGGGAACAGTCACTGGCTTCTCCTGAGCAGGGGTGTTCAGTTGCTGATTTCCTAAATGGGTAATTGTGTTCTGACTCATACAATTCCCTCTACATTTCCTGACTATTTCAGGTGACTGTCTCTTCCTCTTTGCCCTTAATGGGTATGTAATGAAATCTTATGATTCAAAGTTTTTGCTGTGTTTCAGGCTGGGGTGGACTACTCTTAAATAATCTCACTAGAGGGTCAGAATAAAGCTGGCACACATGTGCTCTACTTCCACCTCAATTTCTAACCATACTGAAAAGAAGAAGGTCTTAAAATGAGAGGTGGCTTTCAGGGGCTAAAGGTCCTCTGCTTGAAAGTTTTTGGTTAGTCATTAGTATTTCAGATGAGTTAAATGTACAGGCTTTAGGGTCAGTTTGCTTCATTTTTTTAAGCTGTGAACTTGGTTGTGTGACTTTAACCTTTTGCAGTCTAGTTTCCTCATCTGTAACATGGTGATAATAATAATACTGATTTCATAGAGTTTTTATGAGGATCAAATGAGATATTCTCTATAAAAATGCTGGCCTGGCCAGGTGTGGTGGCTCATGCCTGTAATCCCAGCACTTTGGGAGGCTGAGGTGGACAGATCACGTGAGATTTAGAGTTTAAGACCAGCTTGGCCAACCAACATGGAGAAACCCAGTCTCTACTAAAAATACAAAAAATTAGCTGAGCATGGTGGCATGAGCCTGTAATCCCAGGTACTTGGGAGGCTGAGGCAGGAGAATTGCTTGAACCTGGGAGGTGGAGGTTTCAGTGAGCTGAGATCAGCCTGGGCAACAGAGAGAGACTCCATCTCAAAAACAAACAAACAAAAAAACCTAAGCATGTTATGTGGCATATGTGTGGGGGACCAATGCATGTTGGCCTCAGTATGATTGTTTTCATTGGTTTGGCCCTTCAGTAGGTCATTGCTGGACAACTCAAGTCTCTCTGGGAGCTGGAGAGAGAAACAGGTTAAGTACAACAGATAATATAGTAGAGTTTTATGCAGCATACCTGAGAACATAGGAAAGAGAATAGTTAGTTGACACTAAAGTCAGGGCTTGTTTCACACAGGAAGTGGACCTTAAGGGAATAGTGAAATTTCCCTGGAGAAAAGAGGCAGGAGAGAGAGAGGTATTTGCCTTCCAGAAGCATCATACAAACAAATTTATGGGTGAGTTGGGTCTTTTGTTCATATAGTCCACATATAATTATTGAGTTCTCACTATGTGAGGGGCTCTGTAACACAATGATGAGAAAAAAAGTAAAAATAAGAATAATATACCTGCTCTATGTAACTCTCACTTTTTAGGCAAGATGGGTGTGAAACCAGTAGCCCATAGGAAAGGTGTAGGTCATCATTGGATGGTATAGCCTTGAGACTGACTAGGTGTTAGGATGGGAGATATCCAGTAGGACCTCTGTAGGTAACTGAGATTTAAACTGAGACCCATGTGGGAATGGGAGTGAGGTAAGAAGAGGCAGAGAAGGCTCTGTGCCAGGAGGACCATGGTGTCTTCTGGGAACTGAACAAAGTCCCCTGTGGCTGAGACATAGAACACATGGGAAAGGTACAGAGAGGACACTGGTGAGACAGCATGGGGAAGACCACAGGGGTTCTTGATGGTCATTCCAAGGATACAGACTTTTGTCCCAAGTGCAATGGGAACCCACTGAAGTGTTCCGTTTATGCAGAGAAATGTTTCAAGACTTACGTTTTGAAAAAAAACAACAACAATCTGCTGCATACATTAACAGGGATTAACATGGAAGTGGAAAGACCAATAGGTAGTTGTGACAAGATGATAGAGGCTTGAATTGGGGTAGTGGCAAAAAAATAATAATAAACAACAAATCAACAGTTGTATCTGGTGAGCTCTGAGGCACTTGGTGTAGTTGGAGAATAAGATACATGGTGCTGAGTCGCTGACATGATTGGTTTGGGCAGCTTTTGAGGAGCGGTGGTGTGACTATTTCATGCTGAGAAATTTGCATTGATGCTATAAAAAGGGCTGATGGAGGTTAAGAAGCAGAGAAATGAATAATCAGATGAGTGTGTGTGTGGAGGATATTTCTCTTCCCACCTACTTCTTGAGCTAGACATTTATTGAATTTGGAGTAATAGATGAGAGAAAGAGTACAGCCTCAGTGCAGGCACAGATGGATGGAAAGCAGATTCTTTTGTATAACAGCACGAAAGAGATCTATGAAAGGGGAGTTAAACTTCTCAGTGTGAAAGGCTATTGATCTTGTAAACACTTAACCCCAAAGCCACCTAAGCCTTCTCTCAGGCACGACCCAAATATTCCAAACCTCCAGTGCAGCCGAGGAAGTGGATGTAACTGGAGGAGGCATGACCACTGTGGAAACACAATGAGCCAAGACACTTTGTGGGTGGGGAGGTGTTTACAAAGGTGTGAAAGGAGTCAAGGGATTATGGGAGAGAGAGAATGTCTAGTGGGGATGGGTTTCTTTCCTACTAGTAAGAAGGTGGCACTGGGTAATGTTCTCAGAGTCTAATCCAGAGGCCTCATGACCATTGAGGAGCTAGGAATAAATTAGAGACAGTCGGAAAATATTTGGAAAACCAAATTCATTATGCACTGTCTATGATTTGGACCTCAAGTCAGGGGTAATTTTTGAGACTTTTGACACTCTATCTCTGACTGGCCAAGAGTGAAATAATCTAGTAATGAACGGACCACTCTTCTCTTCCCTTCCCTTCCTTGGGTTGATGTGTTTAAGACACTCCATGGGGAGTGCTCTGAAGGGATGGAATATTTGGAGGCTTTCGCAGTTGGCTGAGAAAGAAGCCTATCCACGGTGACTGAAACAGACATAAGAACTATGGATCAGGTGGAGTCTTTGGGAGTATTAAAAAACTCAAGGAAAAAGAAAAACTAAAATGTTATACCTCTATAAAGTTTTAAGCCTGTTCTACATAACACGCTTCCAAAAATTTAATAAGATAATTTATTAACCATCCTTGCTGTGTGTTACAGATAACACTAAGTTCCCTTAAATACATCTTAGCTTTCAGACAGTAGACACTTTTCAACAGCTTGTGTGCAGCTGTGATGTGCCATACTGATTTCTGTGCCTTACTTTTGGTGTTATATACTGGAGACATTCATTCAGGGCGTGGATCAAACGTCTGATTGTTCATTTTCAGGTTACAGAACTCAACAATGTGAAGAACGTAGCTCGATTGCCAAAGAGCACCAAGAAACATGCCATAGGGATTTATTTCAATGATGATACTTCCAAGACTTTCGCTTGTGAATCAGGTTTGTCTCCGGCAGGTCTGTGGGGCTTTTGTTTTTAGATTCTGAGTGGGGGCTGGACACACAGATTAATCTTTTGGACATTTCCACAGATCTTGAGGCCGATGAGTGGTGCAAAGTACTCCAGATGGAATGTGTAGGAACACGGATCAATGACATCAGCCTTGGTGAGCCTGACTTACTGGCCACTGGGGTAGAGAGAGAACAGAGTGGTAAGTAAAGAAAATTCTCTTCTCTCTCTTTCAAAACTGCTTCTGTCTCTGTATAATGAAACATAAGACATCTTCATTATGTAAAGTTTTTGGGGTATAAAAATGTATAAAGAAATAGGGCCAGGCATGGTGGCTCATGCCTGTAATCCCAGGACTTTGGGAGGCCGAGATGGGGGGGATCATGAGGTCAGGAGTTCGAAACCAGCCTGGCCAGCATGGTGAAATCCCACCCCTACTAAAAATACAAAAATTAGCTGGGCATGGTGGCACTTGCCTGTAGTCCCAGCTATTTGGGAGGTAGGAGAATCACTTGAACCCGGGAGGCAGAGGTTGCAATGAGCCGAGATCCTGCCACTTCACCCCAGTCTGGGTGACAGAGCGAGACTCCATCTCAAAATAAATAAATAACATATAAAGAAGTAAATAAAGCAATCTTTCATCTAAATTCACAACCTGTGTTAACATTTCAGTGTATTTTTTTCTTATTTTTTCCAATTCATAACATGAATATACCTACGTTAACAATACCAGTTTGAAATTTTTGGGAACCTGTTATGTGCCAGTTTGGTGGAAGATGCTTCATTCATCTCAGATTATTTATTATACATTTCACAGTAGCCCTGTAGTGTAGGTATAATTACTCCCTTCGTTTTGCAGATGAGGAAACTAAAATTTAGAGGAACTACAGACCTTGTTCCAATTGCGTTAACTCACTGGTGTTCGATTCTAGACTATATTGCTGGGCTCATATTTACAGAGTACAGATTTTAAAATGTCATGGGCACTTTTTGGTCTTGCCTTTTTCGCTTAAAATGTTAGCAACAGCTTTCCAATGCTTTCAGTATACTTCAAACTTCATGAATATTTCATCAAATTTAAACCCATCTAAAAATCTGTAATTAAAAAATATATATATTTTATTGAAACACTTCAGCCGACTCTGAGCTCAGCACTCAATCTGGGAATAAATCATTTAAAATAATAACGACCAAAATATTCCCAAACACTTTGGCAAAAATCAGTATTGACTTGCAGAACAAACCTGGAAGTGAGGAATTATTTCTTTGCCTCCTAACAGCTGAGCCTAGGGACAGGGTAGATCAGATCGCAGAGTTCTGCTTTAGCTGGCTGACTTGATCTATGAGGGCATGTCACCTTGAAAAGGTCTGGGGGTCATCTGGTCTGATTATGGACATGGCAGAGATGGAGTTGTACTGACTTTCTGTAGGTGCACACTCCAATGTTAGTAAAAAAATGCTGTCCCTCCCAACCAGAACTATGTCTTCATGACACATTTACAATCTGAGACTTTTAAAGAGGCATCATATCTACCATAACCCATCTCCACAGAAGTGTTATTGACTGAGACCTAGAAGTTCTGGATAATTCAGGGGAATCTCTTTGTAGATTGAAAAATTGAGCTACAGAGAGATTAAGTCATTGATGGGGTCACACAACCAATCCCCAGGCTCCTCCTTCTCTGGTTCACTAAATCAGGATTCTCCAGGCAGAGAGGGTACTTGGGAGACAAGCATAAAGAAAACCTGGCAGATTTTGATTACCATCCTTTCTTTCACCTAGAGTGCTCAGATCAGCACTTTTAACAGATTTATATCTGGGAAATTGTATCCTGACAGCATCACAATCTGAATTTAATAATTGGCAGTGCTTAGGAGATACCTTTCTCATGGCAGTCTTCTGTGCCTCAGTTTCCTCTTCTGTTAAATGGAAACAATGCCTCTGATCTACAAGTATCAGGGATTATTGTAAATTCAACTTTGTCTTTTCAGGCCCATTACAATGTTAATTAGTATGACTTCAAGTGATTGCAATTAAAATGGACACTCCATCACTATTGATGTTATTTTTTTTTAAATGTTATTAATAATATTTTCCCTACTTCTCCTCTGTTGTAAGTCTTGGGTGAGGTAGGAGTTATAGAACTTTTAAGCAAATAAATTGATAATGATCTCTCTTACTTTTGACTTAATATAGACAGTCTTTCTTACTTGGAACTTTCAAAGGAGGGAATATGCACAATTAGAATATATATATTTTTAAATAGTTACTAGAAATCAACAAATATTTGCTTATTGGAAGTATAAAATAATTTAAAATTTTTGAATGGTAGATGGCGGAACATTTCATGAACACAATCTCGGCATTACTATTTACTAAATTCAACTAAAATCTATGAAAATTCAAATGACTATACTATTATAAAACAATGTATTTAGAATACTGCTAATATAAAATTGTTAATGTCACATTGTCAG
Organism: Plecturocebus donacophilus; assembly: GCA_004027715.1. NCBI lineage: Eukaryota > Metazoa > Chordata > Mammalia > Primates > Pitheciidae > Plecturocebus > Plecturocebus donacophilus. The sequence continues at coordinate 29,383 of PVKP010018103.1, forward strand.
ATGTAGGCAGTCTACCATAATGATACATAGGTGGAAATATACTTACTATAGTAATATTTTTGTTCATAGTTCACTTAAAGACTTTGACCCTAATACTTCTTAATGAATTTTCGAGAAATTTAACAGAAATATGGTATTATAACAAAAACATCCCTGTATCTGCAGGGATGAAAATTAGGTTGCAGTAATCAGCCAAGCAGTTTATGGAGAATAATCTTGGCTGCATTTTAGCAGTTATCTAAATATGCAATGAATATTTCTTTCCAGTGTTTGGCTAAAGAAAGATCTGTGTTAAAACTAGTTCAAATGTATGCATTGGCATTTCCCCAAATTGTTGGCCAGTTAGGTGCATAGTATTACTGTGGAGCTTTATTTAAATAATTTGGGATACAGTTTTATTCATTTAGTTGTAGAAATTACAAGTTGATCAACTTAACTTGAATATCATTAAACCATGACGTAATTGTTTTCCACCTGCATCTTTTGTGAGCACAGAAGTGTGGATCTAGTTAATGTGTTCTTTGCAGGAAAAAAAAAAAGTTGCTTTTAATGGTTTCATTGCTTTAGTCTTTTATTGGCATACGCATTTTTTATTATGTAAATTTAAAAATTCTAAAATTGGTCTTTGCTCATGTAAACAGTGCTTAGTTGGCAGGCTGTATCATTATTATGTTACTTAATAGGGTCTACATTTAAGAAATCATTTTCTGGGACTGTTATTTTATGGGAAAGGTTTATCTTTTTGAATATGCAACCAAAATCTAGAATGTGAACTTGAATTGTTTTTAAATGCCTCTGTGTTCCTACAATGTCTTTGATGTTTTATTCCTGGGGATTTTAGACTAACCTTTTGTTTTTCTCCCAGAGAGATTCAATGTGTATTTGATGCCATCTCCTAACTTAGATGTACATGGCGAATGTGCCTTGCAGATTACATATGAGTACATCTGTCTTTGGGACATCCAGAATCCCAGAGTCAAACTCATCTCTTGGCCGCTAAGCGCCTTGCGGCGGTATGGACGTGATACTACGTGGTTCACTTTTGAGGCAGGGAGGTGAGTTTAATTACTTTTAATGACTATTTTTCTTTTTTGTCGTTGTTGTTGTTCATTTTTGCCAGGCTTGTATCATATGAGGCGGTAGGTTTATATATGATACCCAACTGAAGTATACTTGAAGAAATTCAGAGTTGTGATTATGTAATATGAGGGTTCTTGTAAATATTTACATATTCAACATGGGGTCTTGTAAAATATTTACATATTCAACATGGCTTTTTCCCTGTGGAAGATTCTAAGGCTTCACATACATGATAGAAAATTTCATTACACAGTTTGATTCCATACCAGAAACTGAAGTTGAACAAGGTTCAAAATGTTAAAAATGTACCATTTCCTGGGTCAAGCTGAACAGAGGCCAGCTTCTTGATTTTGGAAAGCTTCCATACTGTTATTTCACATACGTTTCCTCATCTGAGCTAACCGTGGTAGATTATTAATACGAGGGGCCGTGGACTTTTTACCAGCTGCAATTTCTTGAGTTTCATCTATTTGGCTTACAGTGTAAGGATTCCCATGAATATTGAAAGAGATTAATGCTAAAACTTGCTCTTTGTGATACCTACTAAGCACTTTCAGGGTTTTCTCTTTTTCCTTTTGGGGTTAATCTGGGAGAGATAAAATAGTGCCGATTACCTATGAGTTGATTGCTACTGACAAAAAGGTTTCTCTAGTCAGAATTCTATTTTCCTTGTCCTCACTTTTCCCTCAGAATTTTGGCTTCATTTTGGAACACTGCAGATAAATTTTATGTTTTAGAATTTTAAATGACTAAATTTTAAGAAATATAAGTTCTTCTGTATATGGCCTGACATTACACTCAAATAGAAAGTACTAAACAAAAATTGTTTGTGAGAGCAGACAGCTATTCCTGACAGGAATATGACTCAACGGAAGGAAAGCAAAAATGGAAGTTCGAAATACCCCAATCCATATGAATAGATAACTAGTGGTCACCTCTGACTAATTTGTTCATTCCATTTTAATTAAAGCCCAATTATTTAAAATTTACTTTTCAGAAATATGACCAATTTGATGTTCTTACAATTATCTGGGAAGGTTTTTACTTTATACTTTTCATACAGCTCTTTTCTGGTTTATTTTATTTTAAAGTACCTAGAAACAAGTTGGTGAATCTTCCAAAGACTATGAACATAGTTATCACAAAAAGTAAACCTTTAATGTTTAAAGCAATGTTCTTATTTTGTGAGAATTACTTATTTATTCTTCTTATAAGAAAAATCCCAGACCAGGAACAGTGGCTCATGCCTGTAATCCAAGCAATTCTTGAGGCCAAGACAGGGGGATTGCTAGAGTCCAGGAGCTTGAGACCAGGCTGGGCAACATAGGGAGACCCTCTCTCTCCAAAATTCTTCTACTATAAAAACACATGTACATGCATGTTCGTCACAGCACTGTTCACAGTAGCAAAGACTATGGAATCAACCCAAATGCCCATTAAGGATAGACTGGATAAAGAAATTTAATACATATACACCATGGAACACTATGCAGCCATAAAAAAGAATGAGATCATGTCCTTTGCAGGGACATGGATGGAGCTAGAGGCCATTATCCTTAGCAAACTAATATAGGAACAGAAAACCAAATACTGCATGTCCTCACTTATAAGTGGAAGCTAAATCATGAGAACACGTGCCTACCTACAAGGGAACAATACATACTGGGGCCTATCTGAAGGTGGAGGATGGGAGAGGGAGATGATCAAGAAAAATAAATAATGGATACTAAGCTTAATACCTGCATGATGAAATAATCTGTACAATAAACCACCATGACACAAATTTACCTATGTAACAAACCTGTACATCCTGCACATGTACCCCTGAACTTAAAAGTTTTTCAAAAAGGAAAATAAGAATACCTATTCATTACTAGGTATATTGTACAAAAAAATAAAAGCTAATTAAATGAAAAAAAAATTAACCAAGCATAGTGGCACACACCTGTGGTCCCAGTTACTCCAGAGACTGAGGTATGAGGATCACCTGAGCCTGGGAGGTCGAGGCTACAATTAGCTAAGATTGTGCCATCGCACTCCAGCCTTGGTGACAGAGTGAGACCTTGTCTCAAAAAAAGAAAAAACAAAAAAAGAAAATCCCTATAGAAAATTAATAATTTTTTGGTAAGGTTGGTACCTTTTTCCCTTTGTGTCTCAGAAATTATTTATGTATTAACTATAACCAGTGAAATCTAAGTATAGACAATGTTTTATAATATAAATACAGCTTTCTATGACTGTACATCTCATTTCACCCCATTCATATTTCATATTGATGTGTAAGATAATTCTGCATTGATCAAGAGTCTTTGGATCTGTTTTGGGCAGCACTTACTCAATTATTAATATTTTTAAATCATTTTTTGATTTACTATTTACAGGAAATATTAGTAGAAAAAGCATATAGCTTTTTATGGTAGTGTTTGAAGACCAAAACCTTAGTAAACTTTATTAGTATCTCATGTCTATTTTAAACTTGAAAAACATATTATCTTATTAATTTTCCAAGTATAAAATGAATGCTATACATATCTTGCAAACGTTTAATTCATTTATGTTGAAATCTAATAGAACTGCTGAGGATTTAGGTGATTACTTAAAAGATGTTAACATTTCTCCTAAGTGCTGTTGGAAACCATAGAGATTTGAAGGCAGGTATGTTTGAGTGTCTGTGTGTGTATGAGATGTGTGTATATGCTGTGCATGTGTATGTGATATAATTGTGTTAATACTTTATAAAGGTCACTTTGACCACATTGTGGACAGTAGGATAGTGGAGACAGATATATGGATGTGGGAGATATTGAACTGACTCAAGTGAAACAATGGTGGATGAAAAGATACATTGGTGACATAAATCCCAGAATTATTTCAATGGTTTTTACCAAAATTCTGACTTGGAAGACATAAGTGTTTTATTCCATGACTTTGATGACCCCTTTATGGTCAGTCCATTTGCATATTTCATCAAGAACTCCAGTGGTTAGATGACTATAGGTCACTAAAGTCCAGGTCACTCAGTGTTATACTTCCAATATTGTAGGGACATAGAATATTTACTGATTTTGAATAGCATTATTTCTTATGCACTGATCATGTTTTGCAGGGCTGGTGCAAACTTGAGACTGAATGGTCAGAAAGGAAAGTGTGGAAGCTGAATGCGTAGGATCTTACTCATTTCTCAAACAGCATGACGTAGTATACGAAGCACTGAATCAGAATTTAGAGAGACTGAGTAATCTCTAGTTTTTACTAGCTGCTAACCTTGGACAAAGTTCTTAACCTTCCTTGTAAGTTTATCGGAGTAATAACTTCTTGAAGAGTTGTTATAAGTAAAGGCGGAAATGCATGTAGATGTGTCGATGACCTGGAAGGACACTGGGCTTCTCCTAAGTAGTATCCTTGGTATTCTATTATGATCACTTTTGGAGCAGAACTTGGGCTTGCGGGATACAGTGTTAAATGCAAGATAAAATTACTATTTTATGTTTTGCCTGAAACTCAAATAAAGATGAATTTTTATAGTTACCATCAAGATGCTCAGGATAATAAGATAATTCGTGTTCCACCAAGCATGAAGCTTTCATGCCTGCCTTGCTTTATTATTGAAGATAACTTTTTCTTTGGCTAATTTTGGATATGTTGAAATGAGGCAGTTTTACAGTAACTAGTATAATTTTCCCCCTCTCTCTCATCAAGAAGTGAGCAGGAGTTGTCTAAGTAAATAGTTTTCACATATTCAACATGCATCTGCAAACACTTAGCAATATCCTCTAGAACACAGGGAGTCTTTCTTGGACAAAGTTCTGCTCATATTCAGCCTCTCTTAGAACTAGAACTGAGTGTTATTCCTGCTCAGTGGCCCCATTTCACACCACCAAAGCTGACAGTGGAGCATGTGTAATAAATTGAACTAGAAGTTCGAGGAAATGAAGTAAAATTACAGTTCTGTCACATACTAGCTGTGGGAACATGGATATGTCACCTAACTCGCCGGGCTTCTTTTCATTGCCACCTGTAAATTAGGAACACATATATAATATATCTCACAAGATTGCTGTGAAGATTAAATAAAGGCACAGGTAAAGTCACCTGGAATAGAGCCTGGCAGGTAGTAGGCAGTTGTATCAACCCAGACTGGTACTGAAAAGAAATTCATTGCTTCACATAAACTCAAAGTCTGAGAAGTAGAGATGGCTTCAGTCTTGGCTTGGCTCAGTGTCCAAATGGTGATCCTAGGTTTCATTTGACAGTTCTGTTTCTTCTAAAATAGGTTCATTCTAGCCCCATATGGTGACTTTCAGGAGCTTTGATATCTCCCCACACTATCTCAGTAGAAGCGAGATATACTACTACTATCTGCTGACCATAATATATACTATGTGTCAAGCACCACACTTTACACAAAGCTCACAGGGTACAAATACAATGAGGAGGGTTCTTTGAAGGCACAAAGAGGGTACTGTTGCCATTAGAAGAGGAGTGGAGGTGAGGTTTTTAAAAACTAACAAAATACGTACAATATAGCATTTAATAATTGCTCAAAACAAATAAGGTCAGGAGGCTACTTGACTGTAATTAACATTTGTAGTCACAACGGTATTTCCAGAGCAGTGATTCTTAGCCAGAGGTGATTTTGCTCCCAGGGGACATTTGATAATGTCTGGAGACATTTTTGGTTGTCACAACTTGGGCAGGGGGTGTTAGTGGCATTTAGTACAAAAAGGGGCCAGAGTTGCTGCTAAACATTCTACACTGCACGGAATGGTCCCTGATAACAAAGGATTATCAGGTCTAATTATGTGGTTGAGAAATCCAGGTGTATGAGCCGTTGAAAATTATCAATAACATGTATTGAGCCCTTACTATACGAAAGCCTCTGTGCTAAGAGGCTCATTACCTTGTTTAAGCTACTCATTATCGTCTAAACCAGGAGATACAGTTATTTCCATATTAAAATGAAACTTGGGCAATGGCAAGAAGTCCAAAGATGCAAGGCTGATAAATTCAGGACTCATGGTCAGATCTTTTACTTCCAAACTCTATAGATTTCTAAGAAGGCTCACCTTCTACTGGAGGTTAGCCTAGTTCTTCATTAACTTCTGCAGAACTATGGGAAAGAAAGCATGCTTACATAACCAAAGCTTGCTAAATCCATTTTGGATAATCTTGTGAGCATGTTATCCTTTCCCACTGAAGCTGCCTCAATATGAGGAAGGCATCTGTCAATAAGCCACAGACCTGCAAAGATACTGGTAATGTAAATATGCCTCCTGAGCTGCGCACTGCTGTGTAAATGTTCCTAGCTTGACTTGACTTTTTGGACCCCCCCATATGTTCTTTTAGTTTGGAGTGTAGGCACCTACAACCAGGACTGTTCATCTTTCCTGGGCAGCACTATGCAAATCATAGTGCCGGTCATTAGGGTCTTCTGCATGCTGTTTTTCTCCTTTTCCTCCTGGTCTCAGAAAATATGACTATATTCTCTATTTTTTGAGGAAATTCAGAATTGAAATATAAAATTTTTTAATAAGATGAAATTGCACAATTAATTACCCTGGGAGATAGAGAACAATTAGTTTATCTTGGGGGCTAAGAGACATATTGCTTATTTTGAAGTTATTTTAGTATTTTGTTTCTTTCTTTCCACTTCAAAGCCCTGAAGCCTCACGGAGGCACATCAGATGGGCAGAGGCGCTCGTTTTTTATTGGAAGCTCCAATTGACATGAGGTTCTAACTGCAGCAACATCCCCCTTAGAATGATTCTTGCAACGTGATTGTATAGAGAAGGGTGGCAGGTGTCCAGTCCATTTCTCTGTTAACTGTACAGCTCGCTGCTGAGTTAGCATGCTTCAGTGTCAGACTTCGTCATGCCTCCTGACTGATTTAAATTAATACCCTGGGTTTCACACCTGCAGGAGCTAGAGAAGCTCAGGTGGCATTTGGCAGAACATACTAAATAATTACCACACATGAGTGCCTTTCTTTACCAGCTGGAGAGAGTCTCTCATGTGCTTTTGGCATCATTTTAAGAGAAACTTTAAGGTATGCCAAAAAACAGATGAAAATCCAAATTGCATATACAAATACTTTTCCTTAAATAGAGTTCACAAGTGGTTTTTAAAAAAGGTTTTTATTTATTTGGATGTAAAGACATCTGAACAGCTTTAGAAAATAAAGAATACCTTTCTTGCATATTTCACCCTAAAACCAGCCTAATTGTTGAAATAACTTTTCATTCAAGAAAAAAGTTGTTTCCTCCTTTAATTGGTGAGTTTGTGGATAAAATGACAATAGTTTTGATAACTTACAAATATTTTCTATTTATCTATTTGAAAATCTGAAATATATGTCTATTTGAATATTTGAAAGCTACATATCTTATTGAATGTTAGCTTCTTAGTAATCTCTCATTTCTGAATGTTTTACAGAGCATACACTTATCCTTATTGAAGAATATAAAGCAAGTAAGCAACACAGTCTACTCAGCTCCCCCAACTGTGTTGACTATAATGATGAGAATACAAATGTGCTGGATCTAATGCAAGTTTGCTCAGGAGAAGTAAAGTCCTCTTCTTTTGTAAGAAAAAGGGAACTAACATTGTGTCATTTAAATAGCCACTCATTATGCATTAGCATTTTCCTAAAAAATAATTTCAGTTACAAAGATAATACACACATTATAAATATTCCCATAGTAGAGGCATGTATGAAATAGGAAGGAAGAGTTTTCTTTTCTACTCCACAGAGTAACATCTTTAATAATCATCTTAATAGATGTTTCACTGTTGCACGTCTACTGTCTGCTCTACTCTGTGTTAAGTGAGAGATACGAAGACAAGCAAGACAAGGCCACCACTGTAAGGAGCTTAGCTAGATCCTGTCCACCTCGGAGCTTCTGTGATTTTATTTAATAGCGTGTGAAATTCTTGAAAGAAAGGATGACTTTCTTCTGACCTTTGAGACAAAATTATGTTGCACTCAGCAACATACCTTGTCTGTGGTCATCTTTAATGTAGGTAAGCGCCCACTGGTGTTTGTGATTACTTTATATGAGATGGTATTTTGAAATTCTAGAAAGTTCTAGTGAAAATGAATCATTCCTTCCTTCATGTAATATTCACCCCGTGCCCCCTAATGCCTGATGTGGTTTTAAGCACTGCAGTTGTATCCGTGAAAACAACATACAACTTACTCAATAGAAGAGAGAGATATAGACAATAACAAACATTTTAAAAGATAAAATAGATGTTAGATTGAGTCCCACAGTGAAAAATAAAGTTGGGAAGGACAAGAGACAGTGCCAAAGAAGGGGTGCAGTTTGAAAGAGAGTGAGCAGGACTGGCTTTGCTGAGTAAGTAATGTTAAGACGTGACAATGTGAGCCAGGTAGGAATCTGGGGGAAGAGTGTACCTTCCAGAAAGAAGATGGAAGAAGATGCTGAAGAGAAAGTATCAAAGAAAAGCCAGGAGACTGATGTGTCTGAGAAGACTCAATGAGTGGGAATCCATACATGACATTCGCAGCAGGGTCAGGCTATGTGGTGCTTGAAGATGGTTGTAAAGAATTTGGCTTTTAGTGTTAGTCTGAACGGGAGCCATCAGGGGCTGTGTAGAGTTGGACAACTACGGAGTTTGAGCAAATAGTTCCCAAGATGGCTCTCATTTCTGACACCAATTGCAAGTTTGTGGGTTTCTAAAACTACCCTAAGATTTAGAAAGTCACTAAAATGACTCCCAGAACTCACCAAAAGCTATTCAACTCAAGAGTTATGATTTATCACAACAGGGCATATAGATTGAAATCAAGCAAGCAAAGAAGTGCATGGGAGGGAGTCCAGAGAAGTTCCAAGTGTGGAGCTCCTGTTTGCTTCTGCTTGTGCAATTGGGGCATGCTGCTTTCCTCCTGCCAACATGGGACATTACACATGAAGCACTGACAACCTGGAAGACACCCCTGAGCCACCACTCACAAAGATTTTATTGGGCTCTACTATGTAGGCATGATTGATTGGTGGCACATGTGGTGGATCTCAGTCTCCAGGCTGACTGATTTCACATGACATGAATCACATGAATTGAATCATATTGTTCCTATCTGTCTAGCCCAAGTCTCCCAGGTAGGCAGAGATTACCTTGCAGGAGAGCCTAGCAAAGGGCTGTTTTTAGACGAGATTGCATTCTTCTCTAAGCTGGAGAGGTGTTAGGCAAAGAAGTGACATCATCTTTTTTTTCTTTAAGACTTTCTCAAGTTAAAACCAGTTACAGGGCATTGTAGTACTCATGTGAGGGACAAGAATGGCTGCAGGCACGTGAGTAACAGTGAATAGGGTCTTAAATGTTGAATAATGATAGGTTTTTAAACTAAAGCCAGAAGGATTTACTGTCAGATTGGATATGAGCTAAGAGGGAAACGGAAGTGTTAGGGACCCTCCAGGAGCAGCTAAGACTGCAGAGAAAGGTGTGGAGTGGGCACTGGGGCTGAGGATGACCCACAGGTCACTTTTGGATGGGTTAACTTCAGGGCTCATTCAGCAGTTTACCCCACTTACTAAACCACCGTCTCATCCTGTCAAGGGATTAGTAAAGCCACACATTGTGTTCGAGTTCGGAACTGTTAAAAAAGCACTGCTAATTCCAACCCATTTCTTATAAACCGCTATTGCAGGAAGAATGTGTGAAAATGCTTTCTTCACACAAGGAGTTAGATCACATCGTAAAACAAAAATGGAAAAAAGTGATCTTCCTTTGACTTTTTGTTTATCATAAGTGATTAAGAACAGATACAATTAATAAGCAACCACTGTCTGTTATACTAGCTTTGTTCTGTGACTACAGATAGTAGTTAACTTATTCTTTTGTTTTTCCACAAACTCTCAAGCCCAGATAGTAGGTATTAGAATTTATATCTAAAGGCGATAGCAAAGGTCTCTGTGCACCTTTGAGGGGACTCTGGCTGTTAGGAAACCCATGCTAGTGATGATGAAATGGCAGAAGGAAGGCCACAGTGTGGTCCTGCACAATCTGCACTGGGGCCTTTCTCTTCACGCAGCACACCAGCTAACAAACTTTACATCTTGTAAGGTATGCTAATCCTCCAGCACAAACGCTGTGTCCTTCACTGGAGCTGGAGAAACAAAACACCCAATTTTTTGCATCCTAGTTTTTCTTTAATTAAAACCGATTCTTTTCTTAGAGGGAGATTTCTATTTCTGAATTCATATTTTCATTCTCAAAGAAGAGGTTTATTTTATTGTGCCCACCCACCCTTTCTCTCATCATCACTCTTTCTCCCAGCCACACACATTCCATTCCCATACATCTTGGTCATTCCTGCTTCCCCACTGCTGTTCTGGGTGCAGTCACCCACATTTCCTTCAAGGCAAAGATGTGGTTGTGCCTCTCTCATGAGGATTTTCCAGAGCACCCTGTTCTGTTTGACTTTGACATTTTAAAGGGTTAAGATAGCAACAAGGACAAATCCTAATTAAATGCTTATTTGATGCCGGATCCTTTGCTAAATACAAAACGCAACCTCTCACCATCCTGTGTAGTTTCGGTGACCTTGTTATTCACATTTGAAATACGAAGTCACGGAGACTTTGAGAAGTGGAGGAACCCATCCAAGGTCATGATTGCATCATGTGAGGGAGCTGGGACTGAGACTTCTTCTTCTTTTTTTTTTTTTTTGAGACAGAGTCTCAATTTGTCACCCAAGATGTAGTGCAGTGGTGTGATCTTGGCTCACTGCTATCTCCGTCTCCTGGGTTTAAGCAATTCTCCTGCCTCAGCCTCCCAAGTAGCTAGATTACAGGTGCCCACCACTACGCCCAGCTAATTTTTGTATTTTTAGTAGAGATGGGTTTTTACCATGTTGGCCAGGCTGGTCTCAAACTCCTGACCTCAGTTGATCCACCCACTTTGACCTCCCAAAGTGCTGGGATTACAGGCAGGAGCCACTGCGCCTGGTGGAGACTTCGTATCTTTCAGACCTCACCCCACATCACCTGGAGCAGGTCTCTAGGAACTAGACCTGTGTTTCCAAAACAGTAGCATGATTTTGGGCAGTAGAGGTGATGTTAAATAAATCTGAGTCTCACAATGATGAAGTCATTTTCTTTTCAGTTTACTTTTTGATCCTTTTGCTTGAATAATGGAGAAACATTTCAGTTGGATGCTGCATGTCTGACACATCTCTAAAACTTTCTAATGTACTTGTGTTACTAAGAAGTGAGCAAACTTCTAGCTCAGATCTTTGACAGCAAGAGGTTGTAGCAGAGTTTGATAACAATTTTTTAAATGTATTTTTTAAGCTTGCTTTCAACTTATAACAGGGGATACTGGCTTGATATGGATGTGATCATTCCAACTTACAAAAATATATTCATTTAAGGAAAATAAAGCAAGTTGATTAAAAATCAATTACATAGGTGGCACAAAGATTTGATAACCATCATGCAAGTTATATCTGAATGATGGATGTTGACAACTGTCCCATGCTTAGAAGTCTGAGTGGCAAGTGATATAAGATCTGTTATCTTACACTGATTCCCATTTCTCACCCTACCAATCATAGAAAGGACTAGGAAAACAATTGCAATAGCAAGTGGGCCAGATTGCCCTGATCTCCAGCGAGCACACACATGGGGCACTAGGAGAATAGACAGCTGCTTTATCTTAAGCTGAGATCAACCAGGCAGTAATGCCAGTGATTGGAACAGGAAAGACAACAAAGGTAGACAATGCGGAATGTCCTTGTCATCCAGTCTGTACAGAAGCAACAGTTCCCTAAACTCAGACGCTGCCCTGTATGCAAAGCCTCTTACCATGTACTCATTACTTGGGTTCTCCCTTGTCCTCATTTTAGTCTATTTCAATGATTTTTTTCTACTGGGGACATTTGTCAATGTCTGGAGACACTTTTGCCTGTCAAACTGTGGGGTACTACTGGCATCTCGTAAGTAGAGGCCAGGGATGCTGGTCAATATCCTACAGTGCTCAGGACAGCCCTAATAACAAAGAATGATGGGACCATGCCAGTATTGCTGACTTTAGTAGAGATCAAGTCCACATGACAAGCTCCTTAGAAATTCCTCCCCAGTCCAGGCATGGTGGCTCACGCCTATAATCCCAGCACTCTGGGAGACCAAGATGGGTGGATCACAGGAGTTTGAACTCAGCCTGGCCAACATGGTGAAATTGTATCTCTACTAAAAATACAAAAAAAATTAGCTGGGTGTGGTGGCAGGCACCTATAATCCCAGCTACTCAGGAGGCTGGAGGCAGGAGAATCGCTTGAACCCAGGAGGTAGAGGTTGAAGTGAGCCAAGATTGTACCATTGCACTCCAGTCCAGGTGACATAGTGAGACTTTGTCTCAAGGAAAAAAAAAAAGAAAAAAGAAATTCCTTTCAAATTTCTTCCTCAAAATGAAGCTCCTAGAACCCACATGGCTAAGCCTCTTGTTTCTTCATTTCATGTCTGTGCAAGTGTTTTTTCTTGTCATAGTGCTCTTGGCACTGCTCTAGCCCCAGGGGTGGGGGAGGGGATCGTACTCCACTTGTTCAAACTGTATTTTTAGTTCACTTCACTTTCACAGATGAAAGTAAACATTCTACAGTTTTTTTTTTTTTTTTCCTTTTAATTTTATATCCCTCTCTGTCAGGTACTTCGGATCTGTTTCTCTCAGGTTTTTGAATTCCTAATTTTCATTTTACCAACACTGACACCCACCCTTCTTCTCAACCGTACATTTCCTTTTTTAATTACCGCATCAGTATGGCTCATGCAACCATGATATTATTCTCAAACGTTTTGCATATGTAGATCTTGTCGCTCCAAATTAATTCTAAGCTTCTCAAAGAGAAAGCCTATGTTTATATCCTTCACAGCAGCTGTTATGCTTTGTCTCTGGTAGGTGTAACAAGTACCTTATTCTTTCAATTATAACGTGATTGTAAATGTAAAATACAACATTGATTTAATAGCTGCCTTGGCAGGGGTGGAGAGAAAGAAGTGCCTGCGTTAAATATACATGTTGTTGTCAAACTGTGTTCTGCTTTTGGCAATGTCCATATATTCTACACACACACACACACACACACACACACACACATGCACGCATGCATGCACACACAGAGATACAGAGAGGCAGTGCACAGAATACATCTGGAAAGCAAGAAAATATGAAACTTACTGGCCTACTGATTTCAAATGTTTACTCATACTGCCTACCATGAGATAATTTATTTTAGTTTCCATAATTTCAACCCCATTAGTATTTTTCTAATAAAATATGTTGGTGTGAAATGTTACGTGCAGAAAAGGACAGAGTTTCTGAAGTTGGGTACTCAGTGTGGTTGAATCATAGTGTCTGGGTCTTGAATCTTCGCAGTACCCAGGACCATGGTCCCAGCACATGCCCACTTGCGCTCCACCTACTTGCTCTCCTCCCTACAGGCCTACAGGCTGCTCCTCCTCCCATTACCTCCCCAACATGTTGGCTTCACTTCCCTGTGTCCCACCTAGAAGCTTTATATGTGCAGTTCTGTCTGTCAAGACTGTTCTTCCTGCCCTCTTTCTCAAGCCACTCCCCTCCCCAGGGTAACTCAATACATTCTCAGTGTCAGTAAAATTTGTTCAAGGAAGCCTGGGTCAGGTTCCCAGCTACGCCTTTCCTAGCACTGCCTTCTGCTTTACAATTCATTCTACATTTATGTATTGAGCACCAAAATGTAAACCAAGCCATGCTCTAGGCATGAGTGGAAAAGCTGTGAATAGATCAGAACACAATCCCTCTTTACAGGGAGCTTACATTCCGATGGGGTAATGGAAGTTCGCTTTACTCGAAGATATAATTGTGTACTCTGCGTATCCTATTTAATACTTGCAGTAAATCTAGATGAGAGTTCTTAGCATTCCATTTGTTTACAGATGAAAATGCAGATTTAGACAGGCGAGATAGCTGTTGGTAGATCACAGAGCTGGTGAGATGCCAGGCCAGCCAGATAATCCCTTCTCAAGCTCCTGCATTCTATTATGTTGCCTTGACACATATTTGATGTGTGGAAGAATGAATGGTTCCTAGTATTTTCGGAGCTAATGGTTCCCTCCAGATTCTTGAATAATTGAATAATCCATGATTTGGAGTGACATGCGTTTCCTTTAGGCAATTACTGGGAAACTGAAAACTATACTTGCATCTATATGGCAGCAATATTATTATATTTCAATCCTTATCTTCACAGAGGAAATTAGAAAGGCCTAACGTAAACTCTTTTTTATGTTCTCTGGGTTTCCAATCCACTCGTTTTCATTAATGTCCAGAGTGCTGGGTCAGTTGAGACCACTTTGGATACAGGAAGAGCATACAGGATAAAAATCAGTGGGTAAAGAGAAAGGAGGAATTGGGACCATTGGAAGTCAAAGCAGGTGACTTGGCTATTCTGCTAAAGGGCGAACCCATTAGAACATCTTTTTTCTGTGTTGCATTTTCTCTGGATATGAGAAGCAGACGTTGCTGTATGAGGTTATGTAAGACCATTAACCTGTTTGATGTGCCTTTCTTTTCACTTCCTTTTTTTGATTTGTTTCTTTTCTTCTTACTGCCTTGGGGAGTTAGCCCATCATATGATTTTGATGGAGGCCTGTAGTAACATTTCAGAGTGTTGTAAAGGTGCTTTTGAAACAGTTCCAAACACATCAATTGGGAGGGGTGGATAAGATAAAAGAACTTGTGGGCAGAGTATAGAAGACACCTAATGGAAGAGCATCTGAAGGTCAGTTTGTGGTCATTAGCATCTTCATGGGCCAGGCTGTCCAATGAAGGACACATGCCTTTAAGCAATAGGAGCAAAAGTCCTAACAATTTACACCAAAGGCCTCATTTATGTTCTATGTAGAGCTCTTAATGCAATTTGTGTCTTTAATGCACACTGGTGATTTCTTGACCACGTCTGGTTGATCAAGGCCTTTTGACTCTCACAACTTAAAGAGAAAATGAAATGAGTTACTGACATATAAAATTCATGTGACTTCACATAAAAGTCAAGGTATCTTGCTTCTCTTAATTAGAAACTGTGAGTACCTTGGACGAATATTTTCCCATTACCCCACGTAGACACCTGACTAGGGCTGACTTCTGGCTACTATGCTTAGACGGGACCTGTGCTCTCTGCTAGTTGCACTCCTGCTACCCTAGTAGGTCATAGCGGGTTTGAGCACCTTTAGTCATTCGTGTTCTCTGCCTGAACTCTAATGGAATTTGAGGTTGTATCTCCTATTCTTTTCTGTTAGTGGTAAGTGTGTGTGTGTGTGTGTGTGTGTGTGTGTGTGTCTGTGTGTGTGTGTGTGTGTTTTGCAGATCTTCAGGCAGAGGAGAGGGAAATTTACGTACA
>PVKP010018104.1:0-44853 GCA_004027715.1 Plecturocebus donacophilus
TTTTTTTTTTTTTTTTTTGAGATGGAGTTTCACTCTTGTTGCCCAGGCTGGCGTGCAATGGTGCGGTCTCAGCTCACTGCAACCTCCATCTCCCTGGTTCAAGTGATTCTCCTGCCTCAGCCTCCCGAGCAGCTGGGATTGCAGGCATGCGCCACCACGCCTGACCAATTTTTCTATTTTTAGTAGATATGGGTTTCACCATGTTGGCCAGGCTGATCTCGACCTCTTGACCTCCAGTGACCTGCTCACCTCGGACTCCCAAAGGCTGGGATTCAGGCTTGAGCCACCACGCCTGGCCAAGTGCAGTTGTTTTTATCACTTTATTTCAGAATGGAAACCTATTTTTAGATATGAAAATACTGCATGCCCATTGTAAAATAAAATCAGATAATTTAAAAACTCATAAGAAAGAAAATAAAAATTACTAAGAATCTCATTAATTGGAAACAACCTCTGGTGTAATTATAGTTTATGTCTTTCCTGAATTATTTTATGATAGACAAAGTTTTGCATAGGTAATATATTCACATGGCTCCAAAGCCAGGAATACACAAGATAGCCAGTAAAGCCCGTTTGCACCCTGTGCCCCACTGGCCCTGCCCCTCGCACCCTACAGTTCTTAGTGGCAAGAATCTCCCTCTCTCTCTCTCTCTAAATATATGTATTATATATATCCTGTGTTTTATACACAAAAGGTATAATATACATTTTTCTACCTCTTGCTGTTTGCAACAACACGTCTTAGAGATTTTTTCCACATCAATATTAAAGAGCTCCCCATAAAAAAAATAGCTAGGCAGGACACAGGTCCAAGCTCTTTGGGAAGCCAAAGCAGGAAGATCATTTGAGGCAGGAATTTGAGACCAGCCTGAGCAACATAGTGAAACCCCGTATCTACAAATAAAAATGAAACTATCACACCTGTAACCCTAGCACTGTGGGAGGCTGAGACGGGTGAATTGCAAGGGCAAGAGCTCAAGACCATCCTGGCCAGCATGGTGAAACCCTGTCTCTACTAAAAATACAAAAATGAGCTAGGCGTGGTGGTGCGCACCTGCAGTCCCAGCTACTCGGGAGGCTGAGGCAGGAGGTTGCAGTGAGCCGAGGTCACGCTACTGCACTCCAGCCTGGGGACAGAGCGAGACTCTGTCTCAAAAAAAGAAAAGAAAAGAAAAAATTAGCCCAGTGTGCTGTCGCTCACCTATAGTCCCAGCTACTTGGGAGGCTGAGAGAGGAGGATGGCTTGAGTCCAGGAGTTTGATGCTGTAGTAAGCTGTGATGACACCACTGCATTCCAGCCTGGGTAAAGAGTAAGACCCTTCTCTTTAAAAAATATATATGTGTGCGTGTATATATATATACACATATATACACACGCACACATATATACACAGAGACACATATATTACATATATATGTGTGTGTGTGTATGGAATTCTATCATATGCATGTACTATAACTTATTTAACTAATCTTCCCAAGACTTTTTTATGCATGCAAAAATATACCTACACACACAGTTTTAAATAATGCTAAGGTTTTCTTACACATACAATTTTATTCACTGCTTTTTTGTGCATTAACAATCTACAGTGAACATTTCGTGTCACTCAATATTTGTTGACATCATTTTAAATAATTTCACATTATTCCAGTGTTTAAATGAACCTTAATTTATTTTGCTGTTTCCCTACTATGAGCATTTAGAGAGTTTCTGCTGTTTGCTCTCACAAGTGGGGCCAGGAACAAATGTCCTTGTTTGTTTTTATGCACTCGTCTCATTTTTTCCTTAAGATGGATTTCTGGAGATAGCATTCATCACATCACAGGGCACGCATGACTCTGGTGTTTTTGTGACATGTCGCCAGTTGCCCTCTGGAAAAGCTGTGCCAGGCGACCACCCACCGAGAGCAGATGCAGGGGCCCCTCCTTGCTGGGCACCAACCTTGTGTGCAAATCTCCCCATCTTTACTGATTAAACAGGTGAACAACAGTACAATTGTTTTGGGGAGCATGACCCTACGTTTGTCTTCTCAAGTAAAACCAAGATCCTAGGAGGCGATGAAAAAGAAACAAGTGGGTTCCAGGGGTGCCTGGCCCTGCTGTGGGACCCCTGCAGCCTGTTTCCCAGAGTACTGAATTTGGGTCAATGCTCTGGTCCAGGAGAGACGAGGGCAAACACTGAATATCCTGGGAGTTGATTCTCTGTGCTTTCTGCATTTATTCTGATTGGGATCCTTTGCCTAGAGCTTGGGGTATTCAGTTCACTGTCTTCTAACAATGCCAATGTTGGGCACTTACGGAGTACTTCCTAGGGACCAAGCACTTCCTAGGGACCAAGCACTTCCCAGGGACCAAGCACTGGAACCGATATTCCCTCATGGATTGTCTCATGGAATACTTCTAAGAGCTTTAGGAAGATTTTGTTATCATCGTCCCCATTTGACGGATGAGGAAGTGGAGGATCAGAGCCTTAAGGTGACTTTCTCAAAGTGGCCCTATGATAAGGGGTGGGGCTGAGTTTTTACTCCAACTTTTTAATATGAAAATTATTAAATATACAGAAGAGTTAGAGGGACAGTGCTGTGAACACCTGTATGCTCACCACCTACATTTGACAGCTGTATTTGAGGTGTATGCGTGTGTGTGTACACTCTGAATGTATGCTGCAGGCCTCATGACAGTTCATCCCTAAATACTTGAGCTGCACATCCTAAGAAAAAGATCCTTTATGTCCTCACCACCATCTTCTCACCTAAGCAAACTAGCAAGAATTCCCTATTATCTATTAAATAATAGATAATATTATAGGTAAGAATAGATTTCCATATTTGTTCCCCCAGATCCTTTGCACTGTTTTGCTTTTGAACCAGGATCTAACAACTTTCTCACATTGCATTTAGTATTTACATCTCTTGAGTCTTTTGCAATCTAGAATGTTCCCTCCTTACGTTTTCTCCCCAGAACATTGACTTTTTGAAGTGAACAAACTGGCTGTTTGGCCAAGGGCCCTCAGGGATGCTAAGTGTGGTTGCTTGGAAAAGATGATGGCCACCAGCCATTCTGTGGAGAAAGCTTCTGTTTTCCCTTGGAAATTATTCTGTAGGAGAGTATTTTGACTCCTCGCAAAGAATTTATTCCCCCAATACCCTCTCACCTAATGGCTTTTGGATCCATTGATGATTCTTTTCTGGATCGGTTATTTCACTGGGAGTTGCAAATGGTGAATTTGCTAAGGTGAGCTTCGTCTTGCATCGATGAGCAGGCATTCTGCTCCAGAGAATATGTTCTCTCAACCAGAGCATCAGCCAGTCCCTTCTAAGACAGCTGTGTCAATGAGACCAGGGTGTGCACAGAAGTCCCTCTGTGCAGGTCCACAGCGGGCATCATCACCCTCTTCTTCACCCTCCTCTCTCTCACAGCACACTTCAAACTCTCATCTCCAGGCTCCGAACAAGCTTCCAGAATCGTGCCTTTACACTCCTCCTTGGACCAGGAGGCAACCACTTGAAAGGTTTTCGGAAATTTTGTCCACCTCCTAAACAAGCAGACTGCTGGAAGTATTTGCTCTGGGACTGGTCTTAAGAGGTGTGTGCCTTGGCATGGGAGCAGCTCAGGTCTGGCCAGCCTTGGGTCTCGGCTGGGCAGCTTGAGTGAGAGACAGCCCCACCCTGGGAACAGGCATAGCCTGGATTCTGGGGACTGAAGGAATCAGGTTTCAATTCCTATCCCATTAGCTGCATGGCTTTGAGTGAGTGACTTAAGCTCTCTGAGTCTTAGCTTCTCCGTCCTTGTCGTGGGGCTTATGATGGTAAGGCTTACCTACCCCAGAGGCTCCAGGTACTGTTCCCATGAGCTAATGTATAGGAGAGGGCCTGCCACTGTGTGCCAGTCATTTTCCTATTAATTATCTGCTTTTTTTCTTCACAACAACCATGCCAGGATGATTCTGTGGTTCTTTGTAGTAATAGGACTCTTTTGGTTGTAAGCAACAAAAAAACCCATCCCAAACTAGCTTAGGCAAGAATGGGTATTTCCTCAGATACAGTGGTTCATGTAACTGGTTAAGCCTCAGGTATGGCTGGATCAAGGGCCTCGAGTGCTGGAACTCAGTCTCTTTCACTGTTCTTGTTTCTGGCCACTGTTTTTCTCTGTGTTGGCCTCAACCTCAGTCCACCTCTCCCCTTTTCGTGCTCAGATGGCCTCTAGAAGCTTCAGGATTTTCTCTCATTTGCATTATTGGTTTAGGTGAAGAGAATGCTCTCTCCTGGCTCCAACAGAAATCCCAGAGAAATCTGACTGGCCTGTTTTGAGTGATGGGCACACCTGTGAACCGATCTCTGTGGCTGGAAGGATCTAGTTTCTGATTGGCCATGATCAGGATCAGACACCACTCAGAGTTGGAAGTGGGGTCAGCTCTATTCCTCAAAGGGAAACTAGGGTGCTGTTCCCAGAGGAGAAGGGATGGATGCTGGATAGACAAAAATAACATGTCCCTTGGGCCTGTGGATGAGCAGGTGGGTGCTTGCTGGGTGAGGGAGCCCCCACATACCCAGCCAACGGGAAGCGGAGGAGCAGCCTCATTGGCCGTGCTTGGGAGGAGGACCACCGACTCACACTGAACTCCCAGCCTAAACCACGATTTATATTTAGCAGGAGGAAAGCTGTCAAGCTCTTAAATATGTATGGGATTGGAAGAGCCAGGAGGGAGAGAAAGTGCAGATTCTGCATGTGCCAGTGAGGAATTAATTAGAAATAAACCATATACAAGAAGCTGTCTAAATTCTGTTCTGCTTTTGATCAGGCTGCCAACCGATGACTTTGGGAATTCTCCACCAAGCCGTGACCACCTGGGCCTTGCAGGCAGCCCTCCAGAACACCTTACACCCCCTCCGTGTCCCTGATAGGTGGGGAGACTGGGGCCTGCCTTCTTCTGCCCGGCCCTGGTGTCACAGCTCAGCCTGGGGTGACTCACTCCCGTAGGGGGTACAAATCAAAATGCCATCATTGTGCCTGTCCCTCGGGAGGTGGGACTGTTTAGAGCTGAGGGTGGGCGAGACTTGCGTGTTGGTGGAGGCCATCTACAGCCCTTTCTAGTGCCACCCAGGTGGCCTAGAGCACAGACCCTCTGCCAGGGACCTCTGTGCCCTCAGCTCTCACTCCCTTGTTGGCATTGACCATGATCAATGTCCCTGGGCTGGATGCACAGTAGGTGCTTTTCAAGTGCCAGTTAGAGTCACAGCCTCTGAGCTGGAAGGGACCTGGAGCCAGAATGATTTTTTATTTTTCAAGACAGGGTCTCACGCTGTCACACAGGCTGCGCTCAGGTGATCCTCCCAGCTTAGCTTCCAGAGCCGAGTGCCTGGGACTACAGGTGCACACCACCACACACAGCTGATTTTTGTATTTACTTATTTATTTTTTGTAGAGATGGGATTTCGCCATGTTACTCAAGCTGGTCTTGAACTCCTGAGCTCAAGCCATCTGCTTGTCTTGGCCTCCCAAAGTGCGTGGATTACAGGGGTGAGCCACCACACCCCACCCAGAGTGATCTTTTAAAAGCGTAACTCATCATGTCACACTTCTGCCTAAAATGCTTTGGGGACTCCTTCTGGGCCTCCAGATAAATCTCCTGGTTCTCACTGTGCTGGGCAGGCCCTGCCACCTCTGCCCCCAGCAAACACCCCCCAACCTCCTCCTTCACCTCTGCCCCCAGCAAACACCCCCAACCTCCTCCCTCACCTCTGCCCTCAGCAGCCCCCCAACATCTTCCCCCCTACCCCTCGTGAACCAGCGTCATTCCCACTGGAGTGTTTTTGATCCTCAGAAGGGCTGAGCTTACTCGCCGCCCAGACTGTGCCCTGCAGTTTCCTCTTCTGGAACTCTCCAGCACCAGATCCCCATGGGTTGGGCTCTACTTGTGAATTGGATCTCATGTCACTTGTCAACCTTCCGAGTATCCCTGTGTTTTATGTTTTTAAAGCATTTATCATCATGTGACAGCATCCTCTGTAATCAGGTGTTTTCCTATCTGTTGTTTCTTCTACAAGATTTAAGTAATGAGAGAGAGAGAGAGAGAGAGAGAGAGAGAGGGATCAGCACTGGCTGGTTGTCCCGGTCCCCAGAGCAGCGCCTGGCACGGAACAGTGCTTAATGTATATCATTTGAATGAAATACGTTTATTTGATTGCATTTTTAGAATAAATTAATGAACATATGAAGAGCATTCAGAAGTCTTCATACTGTCTTTTAAATGTTTCTATTTTTTATGGTGGTAACTGTAAATTCAAATGCCATTGTAAGAAACAATGCAGAGAGATTTACCCATTTCCCCCAATGGTAACATTCTGTACAACCATGGGGCAGTATCACAGCCAAGCTGCTGACAGTGACAGAACGCGCCCGTGTCCCTCAGAGGTCCCTGTGGCCCTTGCTCTCATCTGTGTATGTGGAGCAATGTTCTTTTATTGCCTGTGCAGGCTGTGTCTCCACCGCCACAGTCAAGATGCTGGGCAGTCCCAACACCACAGGAGCCCTGAGCCGTTCTTCCTATAACCACAGCCACCTCCCCCTCCCATATACTATTTTTAAAAGCCATACAGTTTTGGTTGCAATTAATTCCATGCAAAACTCCAATTAGGAAGTGGCAGGTGGACGCCTGGTGCTGGCTGGTTCTGCAGCGGCTGCATGCCTTGCTCTGCGCGTCAGTCAGATGCGACCCCGGGGCCCCCGGCCCAGACCTGGGATCAGGAAGAGCCAGGATCTCAGAATCCACTGTGGAGGTGGCTGGGCCGCTCTAAGAGGCTCAGGAGGCCCTGGTCCAGTGCTTGCCTTCGTGGGTGTTAGCCAGGGGTCCTAAGACCTGAGCTGGAGGCAGGATGTGGGCTCGGGGTGAGGCCCAGGCCAGCACTGACCGCCCGGGGTATAAGCTGCAGGGTGTCTCAGGCTTCGTGCCTGCGCTAAGGGGTCCTGGGCCCAGCCCTGATGAGCCAGGGTGTGAGCGAGGGTCCCTGCCTAGCACTGGTAGTCACATTGGGTCCCCCCAAGGTCGGATCATGCTTGTCCCACTCCCTTTTGGAGCCCAAGTCTCCTGTCCCCTGGGCAGTGCTGTGAGCAGCTAGGCGTCCAGTCCATAAACTCCTTCTCAGCTGAGATAAGTCAGTATCTGTCCTACAGCTCAGAGCCCCCAACCCCCACAGGCAGCACCTCACCCCCACCTCTGCAGAGTGCCTCCTGCCAGCATCCAGCCAGTGCCCGTGTGGCGCTCCCTTCAGGCCTCAGAGGGGCCTCCCAGGAGGCAGCGAGGCCCAGGGGCGCTTTCAGGCACGAGCTCACCACAAGGCCTCTTTCCCCTGAGGCCCGGGGGCCTCCTCTGCCACAGAGGCTTGCGCGAAGATTTTGCCCATGATCTTGAATTCCAGTTTAGGCAATCGAGGCACAGGTAAGCAGCCCATATGCCACAGGGCCGGGATGAAACCCACAGCGGGCCATGCCTGCAGCTCAGCTCCCCTGAGCCCCACCAACTTCTGGGGTCCTCTGGGACAGAAACTGGGCAGCTTCCTCCTCAGAACAGCCCCTGCCAGCAGCTTCATTTATGCCCTCGGCCGGGACCAGCCCGTCTTTTCCCAGCTCAGGCCCCGAATCCCTGTGACCACCCCTCCACATTCAACAGCAGTCACCATTCACTTACACCCAGTCATGGGGGCCCAGCCTTGCTCCGGTCTTGAGAAACCTATTCAAGATTCTGACTTCATCCATTTCACTCTTTTTCCTGTGAAGACTGGAATTCAGGGATATTTATCTTGCTGGGTCTGCGAAAGCGTAAATAAAATAAGCTTTATCTGCTGGAAGCTGTCAGCTGATGAAAAAGACAAGAATTAAGCACGTTCCTATTTGATGAGCTGTGCAGACGGGGCAGCTTTCTGTCTTCCGGCTTCATTGTGCTCTGCGGAAACAGCCTCCTGTCCACTTTGAGAACTGCCTGGGGACTCCAGTCTCTGACCCCCAAAGCTTGTCTGGACATTCAGACGTCTTGCAAACCGATGGACTGCTGGTGAGGCAGCAGCATGGGCGTGGGGGACATTTGCCACTTCAGGGATGGCCGTGGAGGGTGCTTCTCAGGACAAAACACTTTCATGTCCCTCCTTTCCTGCAAGCCTCTTCCTGGGTCAGGGCCCCATGCGGGAGCTCATTCCCTGCTGGGAAGTACCTTTCCTCCTTCTGGGTCAGCCTTCTGTGGCTGGGTCATCTTCGCTGAGTCTGACAGGCTGGACCTTGGAGACTGATGTCTAGCGGGGACTGACGCCCTGCTGGGAAGTGCAGGTTCCCCAGGATGTGCCCCACCCAAAGTCCCTCTCTACAGGGGCAGAAAGTCAACTTTCAAAACCTGTGTAGGTCACACCACTCCCGCCCACTTCCACAGCCGCCACCCTGGGCCAGGCTGCCAGCCCCTCCCGCCTCTCTTTCCTGCTCTGTCCTCACCCCACTGTCTCTAAGTGACAGTCAGAGCAGGTAACGCCTCTGTTCAAAACCCTGCGGTCTTCCCATTTCACATGCCCCAAGCCTGCCCCTGGCCCCACTTCTTCTCCCCCTACCCCATCCCCGTCACTGCATCCAGCACTGCTGGCTTCCTGGCAGTGCCTGGAACATGTCAGGCACATTGTGGCCTCAGGGCTTTTGCACTGGCTATGCCCTCTGCCTGGAATGCTCTTCCCCAGATACTGGCGCAGCTCACACCATCCCTCCTTCAAGTCTTTCACCAAATGTCACCTTCCCAATGCATTCTTCCCTGGCCACTCTGTTTCGAAGTGTGGGTTGTTCCCAACCCCCATCCTCAGTATACTGTCCATCTTGATTTTTCTTTCTAGTGCTCATGACCTTTAAAAATAGTAGTTTCTTTATTTATTATGCTTTAGCTCATTGTCTCCTTTCGCACAAGGGCAAGACTTGCTACTTTTTTCTCCGTTGCATCCACAGAGCCAAAACTAGTCGGTGTTTGAGAAAATATTTGTTAATAAATGAATGGCTAAAGTAGCTTACTGTGGAAAGCAGTGGATTCTGGGTAGGGTTGGGCTCGTACGCAGGGACAGCTGGATGGATGTTCATAGAATAAGCAAGTTTATTTGTGAGGATGTACTTACAGATAATCTTCATGTTGGTGAATGACCAAGGTCATTTCCAGTAATAACTGGTAAACTCAATTCTGATTCCTAAAATTTTGCAGAAAATCTAAAATATTCCTTTTTGCTGTTAGAGACAGAACACCTGACTCATACTGGCTTAAGCAAAAAGGAAATTTATTAGCTCATGTGATCCCAAACCATCAGGGGGTAGATCTGGCTTCAGGCAGGGGTGGACCCAGCACTGGGTTTCTCATCTGTTTCTTAGTCCTGTTCTCCACATTGTCTTCATTCCCAGGATCCAGTGGTGGCAATGTGGCTGCCAACGGCCCAAACCTCTATCTTCCAGTTCAGAAGATGGAGCAGCTCTCTACCTGTTGGCTCCACTACAAGTCCTGGGATTCACTTGGCTTGAACCAGGAGGATGTGGTCAGGCAGGATCATATGTCCCACCTAGGAATGAGGGAAGGCCAGTCCCCAGGGGATATCCACGGTCCCTTTGCCAGGGCAAGGTGTGGTGCATGCTGGGTAGCAACAGCAACATACGTCAACCTCTGGAAAATCATTCGGAAAAGTCCCTGCAGGGAGCTGGCTAAAACCTGCTGGTGCAATGTGTCCCAATGGCTTTGTGGAGCAGCACTGGCATCAGGTCATCATTCCATGTCCAGATGCCACTGCAAACACTGCTCCATGCTACGGACTGCCCGGGAGCCCAGAGTCATCTTCCTAAAACGTGTTCCTCACTGGCCCCAGATACGTAAAGCTTGGCTCCCAAGAGCCAGCTCCAGTCAGTCTCACAGCTGCATGCCCCAATATGATGGCACGTGGCCCAGCCCTGTGTGCCTGCCCTGAGCCCACCAGCCCCACCGTCACTGCCTTCACTGCCTCTTTGCTACAGGAATGACCAGTCAGTCCTCCTCTCCATTTCTCCAACTTGATTGATTCTTCCAGATCCCCTGCCCTGCCTCCAGGTCAGTCAGCCCTGGCAGCCACGCCACCATGACCCATCCTGGTGCTATCCGTCTGCCACCACCCCTCCTTCAGCGGCAAGGACTCAGAGTACTTCTGGTGTGCGTGGTCATCTTTATTTCCTTCCGTCCCTTCTGCCATGGTCCCTCCCCTCGGCTGTGTGTCTGTCGTCTAGTGACATGGTGATCATGGCAAGGTCAATAACAGCAGCTGTAGCAGATACTGGCAGGGGTCCACTGTGTCCCCACCACACCCAACCTGCAGGGTGCTGATGGCTTCCTTCGTCCCCCACCTCAGGGTTTCTGCTGGCATAGGAGGAATATTCTGGACCCATATGTAGAAGAGGAGAACACAAGTGTTGGGGTGTTAAAGCCTCCCCACTTCCCTTCTCAGGAGCAGCCCTCAGCCAATGGCAGCCTGGAGTTGGATGAAGACCCCTCGGCCCTTGCCGGGTCCATGCTGAGGCATCCTATGCACTCTCTGAGCAGGCCTGACCACAGGGTGACCCCTCATGAGCACAGCTTATGCTGATCTGCCCTCCCTACAGCCTCACTTCCCCACTCTCACCCTGCCTGGATTACCTCCTGAAAACTGCCTGCACCAAAATCCTTGTCTCAGGCTCTGCGCGTGCTGTACCCCAAACGAAGAAAGCAGCAGACCAAATGCTTGCCCAGTGCTAGGCGCCATGTTGTGTTTTCTCTGGAACGTTTATTTAAGCCTCATATGGACCCATGCAGAAGTTGTTATCTCATTAATAGTTAAGCAAGACAGAGGTTTGGGGAGGGTAAGTGATTCCACAGCCAGGGTCACTCTGCAGACAGGAGCTGGCTCAGGACTCAGTGCAGTCTGCCTGTCCCTGATGTATGGGCTCCTGTCCACTCTGTGATGCTGAGTTACGAATGCATGCATGAAAGATGGCATGTGGGCCAACCCCAAGACTAAAGGGGAAATGGACCCCCAGGGGGCTCGAGTGTGGCCAAGGTCACAGGCACATCAGAGCGCAGCTGGGAGGAGAGGATGCTCTACTCAGCAGCGCACCCACTCCATCTGGAACAGACATTTCAGACCTGTGCAGTCGGCAGGAACTGAGTGCTCCCTTTGTGCACCCTGTTGTGCAGGAGTGTGTGTGTGTGTGTGTGTGTGTGTGTGTGTGTGTGTATGAGTGTCAGCATGTGTGAGTGTGAATGCGTGGGTGGATGCCTGCCCTACCAAGGAGACACAGCGAATATACCACGCCCCATGCCACCATGGGGGTTCTGCTGTGGGAGACAGACAAGGGCGCAGGTAGCGACATGGGGTGAGCGACGCCTGCTTGATGGGTCAGGAAGGGCCCAGAAGTAGCTGAGCCAACTGCTGCCAGGCGAGCTGTCAGGGTGAGGTGTTGCAGGGACCAGCTGGGAAGGCCTGGGCTGGCCGGGGCTGAGCGGAGGTGAGGGTCTGCTTTTCTCAGCTGTGCTCTGGTCGCTTTGTGACTCTAGCTGTATCCCTCCCCTCTCTCAGCCTCAATGTCCCCACTAGTAAAGTTCCGGGAGGACCAGCGGCGCCTTCTGACATTTGAGTGGCCCTGGCAGTGGGGTCAGTTTCTGGAATGGGAACAGCCATTGGCCATCTTCCCACTGGCCACGGCCCAGCCACACTGTTCCTGCACTCACTGCCGTCACTGCTGGCAGCAGCAGCGGTCCAGCCATAATGGGCATGAGGAGCATGGCCATCACGTCTGGAGTGTCTGGAGTGGGCCTCGTAAACATGGGGTCGACCCTCGGATGGGCCCGAGGCTGGAGCCAGAGCTGTGGGCAGATGGACTGGCGTCCTGGTCCCCCCAGACCCGCTGTTACGGGCTCACAGCTGGCAGCAACCTGTCCAGGGCCGCCTTCATGCTTCGTCGATTGCCAATCAGCCTTTTCCGACTCCTCCTCTAACAAGAGCGTGATAAAATATGCATTCTCAGGCATGGAGGCCCATCATGGGAGACATTAGCTTATTTGAATTTGGGTGATGTGGGAAGGCAGGCTGTATCTGTGGGGGGTGGAGGGACGGGCTGGGCTCTGGTCTGGTGTTGGGG
This sequence comes from Plecturocebus donacophilus, assembly GCA_004027715.1. Lineage (NCBI taxonomy): Eukaryota > Metazoa > Chordata > Mammalia > Primates > Pitheciidae > Plecturocebus > Plecturocebus donacophilus. The sequence goes on from PVKP010018104.1 coordinate 12,151, forward strand.
CCTGGAATGCACAGTTTACATTTGCTCTGCGGATGTTTCAGTGCCCTTGGCTGATGGCTGGAGAGCGCAGGGGTGTGAGCTTCCTGGAGCACCCAGCTTGCCTGAAGCCAGGCCAAGAGACTTGTCTGGCATCTGGGAAGTGACAAAAAGGACTGTCCATGTCCTGAGCCCCTCATTTCTAATCCTTGGAATTACTCTAATGGGGGAGAAAAGGCCCCCCTGCAAAATGCTGCTGGCTATCCCCACCCCCAACCTGAGTGACCACTACCAGGGCAGGGTTGAGTGCCTGGGTGAATTTAGCATAAGTCAGGGACCAATGCTTATAGGCCGAGAAACCTGATGGTGCCAGCTTGCTTAGCTTCGTGCCCATGTCATGTCTTAACCAAGCTCACACATCCAACCGGAAGGCCACTGGATTTGTTTAATCTGTCCTGGGGGTGAGTGACCAGCCCACTTCTTTGCGTAGGCAGAAGGTGGCTTTTGGAATGCAGAATCACAGGGCGAGTTCGTCAGCTGATGTGAATGCTCCAAGAACTGGCCCAAGAAAATACCATCACCACGCCCATGCAGTATATACCGGCCAGTGAGTCTTAAAGGTTTACATGTTTTATCATGTTCAATCATTTCAACCACAGGACTTTTGCATGTGACAAGGTCAAGCCTTCCTATCACAGTCCCTTATCTTTGTAGCATCTATCACAGCCATACTTTTGCCCTGGACTTCTAGGGTGAAGTCTCTTAACCTGTTCACTGCTGTTATCTCCCAGGCCTAGAGTAGGGCTTGGCACATAGTAGATGCTTGATAAAGATGTACTGAATGAGTGGATAAAGCCCTTGATAAAGGAGGCTCTATTATGATCTGATCTTTTTACAGATGAGGGAACCAAGGCACAGAGACCTGTAGTCACAGGCTGCAATGGCGCAGCTGCTAAGTGGCAGAACCCAGATCCGCCCCCAGTGGGAGGAGCCTCTGCACACCACTGCGTGGGTCTCCATGCTTTGATTTCATGACAGAGCCCCCAAGGACAATCTCATGGCCCGCATTTGTCTCACCACATCCCTTATCCACTGACAGTTGTATCTGCTAGCAGCCCTGTGTCACTGCTGACGAGATGGGAGCACTGGGAGGGTGAACAATCCAACCCGGGGCACAAGGTGAAGGTGGAACTGCACTCGGCCATTGCTGGCTCCAAAGATGACAGGTTTCCTACGTGGTGCGGCCTCACTGCCTGCCCCTCCCGTCCCTGCTGTGCCTTTCATGGAGCATCTACCATGTGTGGGACAGTGCATGCCAGCCCTCACCGAACTCACCACCGCAGCACGAGATTTGCATCTGACCCCAGAAGCACCTGCCCTGGCTTGGCTCTTGTAAAACAGCACAAGAGACAGTCTCTATGCCCCTCAGCTGTCAGGCTCTGTGGAATCCAGAGCCTTCTCTCAGGTTCTGAGGAATTTCTTCCCATCCTCCGTCCCATCTTCTAATGAAAGGCTTCGTGAAGTTGCACAGAGGTACTTTGTCCTCAGACAGGCTTATTGGGAAATCATATTCTTTTCTTTGTCAAGCCTGATGGGCTTATTTCACTTACAAAATGAAATCTCAAAGTTATCATTCTAGAAAGTCTAAAGAGCTGGTGGGGAACAGAATGACTTTCTCAAAGATGTCAGGAAAGTGCTTAGCCTGAGGCAGAAGATGATGTGTTGTAGTGGGGAGGTGTGGGCCAGCCAGCAGAGTCAGACAACTGTCAAAAACTGTGCCACCTTAAGCAAGTGGCTTAACATCTCTGTGCCTCAATTTCCTTATCTGTGAAATGGAATAACAACAGTATCTGCCTCACGGGGTTATTATGAAGACTAAGTTAAGGCACATCTAGTGTGTAAATGTGTGTCAGGCACTGTTACATGCTCACTACCATCACTGCTGGTGGCAGCAGGGGTCGAGCCATAATGGGCACGAGGAGCGTGGCCATCATGTGATGCATCGGTTGGGAGCATTCAGGTGCTGGTAATAAACACCAGGAGTAGCTGTGGCTTAAGCTCGGCACGGATTCTCCTGGACTGCAGGTAGGCTGTCCGGAGCTGTGGCGGCAGCTCTGTGGTGGCGGCAAGGACTCAGGTGTTTCTGCTTGCTGGCTCCTCCATCAGAGCACGGGGCTTCCATTCTCCAGAGTGCGTCATGATCCAATACAGCTGGTGGGATTCCATCTGACACCTCTGTGTTCCAGGCAGGAGGAGGGAGGGCAGGGAGCATACCAGCCGCCTCTGACTCGCCGTTCCTGTGCATGCTGAGTGTCCCACTGCAAGCCCTGGCGGAAGGCTGACCCTTGGCGACTGCAGGGTGAGCTGGTAGGAGGGACGGGAGAAGCCATCAGTGACGACAGGGAGTTGGTGGTATGTGACCCAGCTTCCTTGCCTCTGGGGTGGGATAACTCTGAGAGGCACATTCTATACATTTCCCCTAAGATGCCCACAGGATTGGCCTCCAGTTGCCGTAGACTACTCATTCCCACGCTCTTCGCTGGCCTTCGCCCTTTGCTCACCTCCCTCCACCTTGGAAAAATTCCATTTATACTTAAATTCTTGACTTACAGTCAGCTTCTGGGGTAACCTAGTGAACGAGCAAGGCAAAAAGAGGCACCCCCAGCCGTCTGTCCACCTCTAGGTTAGCCCCTCCTGAGCGGTTCCAAACAGCGTGCTCTGACTGTGACCTAGCTTCAGGGTGGCTGGGAAATGCAGTCCTCAGCTGCAGGTTCTCTCACTCAAGAACAGGGAGCCTGGCTGAGGGAGGCAGCCAGCATTCTCTGCCGCTGCTAAAGAAGGAATCATTATGGAAAGTTCCTATCTTCATGTCAGGCCAGATCTGACAAGGAAGTGCTGGCTGCCTTGGCCTCTAGAAGCTTCCTGAGAACTGCTTCCTTCATTTCAGTCAACAGATGTTTATTTAGTGAGCCCCTACTGAGTGCCCGGCCCTGGGATGCCATCAGGAATGAGACATGGCTCTTGATCTCATGGTGCTTGTGAGGAGCAGGAAGGAGGGGAGGCAGCCGGGACTGGAGGCAGAGGAAGGGGCTAATGATGGGAGATGGGGCAGGGGTCCACAGTCCCTAGACCTCCCAGGCTGTGTGGACCGCAGTAGGAGCAAAGGGAGAGTGTGATGGAGGTGTATTTTATTTGATTTTATTTATTTATTTTGAGACCGAGTGTCACTCTTGTTGCCCAGGCTGGGGTGCAGTGGCCTGATCTCGGCTCACTGCAACCTCTGCCTTCCAGGTTCAAGCGATTCTCCTGCCTCAGCCTCCCGAGTAGCTGGGATTACAGGCATCTGCCGCCACACCCAGCTAATTTTTTGTATTTTTAGTAGAGACAGGATTTCATCATGTGGGCCAGCCTGGTCTCGAACTCTTGATCCAAGGTGATTCATCCGCTTCGGCCTCCCAAAGTGCTGGGATTATAGGCCTGAGCCACCATGCCTGGACTACTTTTTAAATTTCAGGTTCAGGGGTACATGTACAGGTTTGGTATATAGGTAAACTCATGTAACAGGGGTTTGTTGTACAGATTATTTTGTCACCCAGGTACTAAGCCTAGTACCCAATAGTTATTTTTCCTGCGCCTCTCCCTCCTCCTTCCCTCCACCCTCAAGTGGGCCCCAGTGTGTGTCGTTTCTATGTGTCCATGTGTTCTCATCATTTAGGTCCCACTTACAAGTGAGAACATGCAGTGTTTGGTTTTCTGTTCCTGCCTGGTTTGCTGAGGATAATGGCCTCCAGCTCTTTCCATGTTCCCACAAAAGACATGATCTCATTCTTTTTTATGGCTTCATAGTATTCCATGGTGTATACGTACCACATTTTCTTTATCCAGTCTGTCACTGATAGGCATTTAGGTTGATTCTATGTCTGCTATTGTGAACAGTGCTGCAACGAACATTTGCGTGCATGTGTCTTTATGGAAAAATGACTTATATTCCCCTGGGTGTAATGGGATTGCTGGGCCAAATGGTAGTTCTATTTTTAGCTCTTTGAGGAATCGCTACAATGCTTTCCACAATGGTTGAACTGATTTACACTCCCACCAACAGTGTATAAATGTTCCCTTTTCTCTGCAACCTCACCAGCATCTGTGGTTTTTTTATTTTTCATTAATATGTGCTGGAGATTTGAAGCAGGGACTACACGTTGTATTTTCCCGGTGTATGGAGGGTAAATTCATGTCAGTGAGTTTGTTGTACAGATTATTTTGTCCCCAGGTACTAAGCCTAATACCCAATAGTTACCCTATTATTCTTCCAAGCTATGCCATACATTTGATGTTTGTTTCCTCAATTTTAGCAGGGTAGTCTGTGGGGCAGAGGGCCATGAGTGGGCAAGGGAAGTCAGAGAAGAGATTTGCAGGGGGCCCAGGCTGGCATCTGCGGGAAAGCCCACTTTTGAGGAAAGCTGGAGAAGCAGCCCCCAGGGAACTGGGGCTCCTGCATGTGGGTTCCCTGCCGTCTGCTCTGGGCCAGCCTCTGCATCTCTCTGAGGATTCCGGTAGGATGTGTCTGATCCTACTCGTTCCGTTTCTCTGAAGAAGCCTGACTCATACAGGCCCAGAAGCTCCAGTCACTTCCCCTCATTTCACACATGAGTAAACTGAGGCAGCAGCTCAGTTGCACTCCTGAACATACCCCAGTGTCTGGCTTATGGAAAGTTTATGGGGGTACTCAACGCAGACTCACTGGGTGAATGAGTAAGTGAAGATGTCAGTGACTGTGGGTGAAGGTGCTCCGTGCACAAGCTCTGGCCACAGAGTGATGGATGAACAGTCAGCTTGAACATTTCCTGAAGATGCAGTGTCTGTAATTCTCAACCAGGGCTGATTTTTTCCCTCCAGAGTGCATTTGGCAGCGTCTAGAGACATCTAGTTGTCACAACTTGGGGGTGGTGCTACTGGCATCTGGGAGGTGGGGGCCAGAGATGCTGCCAGTCATGCTGCATTGCAAAAGGTGCCCCTCAACAGACAATTCTCCAGCCCCAGGTGGCTGTGGGTTGAGGAGCCCTGTGCTACATGTCACTCCTGTACAGCACTAACCATCTAAACAAGATCATCTCATTACACAGCCGTTCACAGGAGGCCTCTGCTGTGTCCTCCCCTCTCCCATCAAGCACTCTTCCTTCCATAAGCACCACTGGGCACCAACCCGCCCCCACCTCAATCATGAGCTGTCAGTGAGGTCGAGCCTCTTTCCTTGGTCACATGACCAGGCCCAACCAATCAGAGCATCATCCTCTGGCCACAGAGGGTGGTTCTGACGGCAAGTGACCCAACCAGGACAGCGCCACCCGACTGGGAAGGTGGAGTTCTCCTTCTCTTGGTTCTGGAAACTTCCAGAGTGACTATCACGCAGGTAATAGTCATCACAGGAAAACAGGACCAAGAGTGGGGCAGGCCCAGTCCCCAGGGCATGCTTTGCGCTCCTGGCTGTGTGACCATGGCCTCCTCCCTATAGCCACAAAGGGCCTTGGTGCACATAAGAAAAGCAGTAATGGCTGAACACGTGCAGTGTTCCAGGTACCTGCTTGCTCCCGACGCTCCTTAGCACACGCCCTCCTCCTGTGCCCTCCTGGAAAAGACAACTGTTTCCACTTAAATCAGTTCCAGGGGTTTACTCCTGAGTAACCCTCCCTCAAAGGAATTGGCTCATGTGATTGCAGAGGCTGGCAAAGTCACTATGAATAACTAGACACGAGCTGCTTAAGTAATCAGGGAATTTAATGCCTCAAGCACCTCAAAACCCCATAAAGATGCCAGGCCAGGCTTGGTCCCACAGCCAGTCGATATCCCCAAGTCCCCATCTCTTCACTCTGTCTTCCGCAGTGCTGGTTTCACTCTGATGCTCCAAGATGGCTCCCAGGAAAGAGAGTGGGTCTCTGTCCCAGAATTCTCAGCCGGAGTCCTGACCTTCACTTTGATTGGACTGCATTGGGTCACATGGCCACCTGGGATCCAATCGCTTCAGCCAGAGAGATGGGCTTTAGTGATTGGCTTACCTGAGGTCACATGCTCCTAGAAAGAGCAAGAAGTGGGGTCGACTTCTTGGCAACCGCTTGCATCCCCCACTGGGAAAGGGGAGGGATTGAACGATGCAGGAAACTGTAGGGAAAAGGCTGCAGCCAAAGAGGAGGCAGCTTGGGGCGGGTAGGGGGTGGGGTGGGGTGAAATGACCTGCTCTGAGTGCTGTTTCTCATCATTGCATATCGGGCTGCCCAGATATATTAAGGATTTCTCCTTAACATCCAGAATCCCTTGCTGCACCCAAAGGGCTGACAACAGAATCAGCAAGGGGTCTTGTGAGTGCCATAGAAGGACTGGGGGCATTGTGGTGAAGATGATAATAGTGTGAGCTGCCATTCTCTGTGTCAGACTCACGAAGGACTTTCATATTGTCCAGCTCAGTAACTTCTCAAACAGCTCTATGTTTGAGTAGGTGGTTGCGGGGAAGGGGTGATTATTATTATCCTCAGTTTGGAGATGAGGAACCTGAGGCTCCAAGAGTCAGTGCCTCATGTTCAGGCTTTCATACTAGGAAGGTGTTGAACTGAGGCTTGAATCCAAGCTGATGTAACTCAAAATTCCCTCAATGGAATTGGTTCATGTGATTGTGGAGGCTGGCAGGTCCAAAATCTTCAGGGTGAGCTAGCAGGCTGGAGACCCCGGACGGCTGATGCTGCAGTTCAAATCCAAAGGTGGTTTGCCAAAGAACCAGGAAAGCTGATGCTCTTTATGAAGTTCAAAGGTAGTCTGTGGGAGAATTCTCTCTTGCTTGTACGAGGCCCATCTTTTTGTTTTATTCAGGCCTTCAAATGATTGGACGAGGCCCAGACACATTAAGGAGGGCAATGTGTTTTACTCAAAGTCCACTCACTTAAATGTTAATCTTATCCAAAACACCCTCACAGAAACAGCCAGAATAATGTTAGACTGAATATCTGGGCACTGTGGCCCAGCGAAATTGACACAAAATTGACTTTCACAGCCCACTTCTTGCTCCCAGAGCCAAGACTCTTGGATGCTGATTTTTACTACTTTTCTTTGCTAGTTTTATCATTCTTTGGAATGATTAATTTTAACTATACACAATTAATATGTATAGATTGTACCATTAATTGCAAAAGTAGTACATGGCCATGTTCAACTTATAAAGAGTAAAACATTACAGGCAGGTGCCCTTTGTTCATTGTACCCAATCCCCAAGCTTTTTCTTGATGGTGACACAGTGCATCTGTCAGGGAAGCCTGGGTTATTCTGTAATCACAACAACAACATATAACCCAGATCTCCAGGCTTCAGAGCTACATGTACATCTGAGTTGGAAAGGGGCTCTGCTTATTGGCAGAAGGTTGGCAGGGAGCTGCCATTTTGGAAATGATTGTCATGCCAGAGCAAAAGGAACTCTGGGGAATTAAATGCCTGGCATTTAATTAAATCAGCAATTAAATGCCTGGCAGTGGCCCTGTGAAACTTTTTCTCATAACTAATTGTTCAGAAATGGTGACATGTTCCCACTGAACTTCACAGTGCTCCAGAGGTGCAGCTGGTCAGAAATATTCAGAAACCAGCATGGTGACCCCCACACACTGGGATCAGTTTGTGTGTTCCTTTAAAGGCCTCTTTGTATGCATTTGCATACATAGGTAGAAAATCTGTAATATATTATATTACATTCTGCAACTCTTTTTATTTCTCTAAGAAGTATCTTAGAGAATTTCCCATGTCAGAATGTGTGCCTTGGCTTCATCCTTTTAAAGGATGCAAAGGATGTCATGGTTTGGACACCTGATAGTTTTTAGTCCTTTATAGAGTTGCTGTCAGTTTTTGCTGTTATGAGAAATCCTAAAATAGATATTCTAACCTGTGCTCTTTAGTGCGTATTCCTCAGAAAAATGAAAGTGCTGGATGCTGGCTTGCATATTCAAAATTTGATACTAAAAAATTGTCCAAAATGACTATACTAATATATATTCCCACTGAGGGTATATGGCAACTCTCCACTTTTTCCCTAACAAGTAATGTGAATGGACTTCAAAAAGTTCATGGAAAAATGAAATTCAAAGACAAAAATTTAAAAACATAAAATTTATAAGCTCCAGCAAGATCTTTTGTAAGCAGTGGTACCAACTATTTAGTCCATCCCTAAAGAACTGAGGGTCTTGGAAATTTAGCCATGTCAATGCAGTCTTTTTTACATTATTAACTAAAGAAAAATCAGTGCCCTTTAAATATTTTTTAAGAATAGAAAACAATTTTTTTTACAAAGTCAGAAGGAGCCAGATTAGGACTTTAAGGTAGATGCCTAATGATTTCTCATCCTCTCCCAAAATTGCCCTTGTTTGACAAGAAGAGTGAACAGGGGTCTCTGGTGAAGGTTTCCTAGGCATTTTTTGTGGAAGTTTTGGCTAACTTTCTCAAAACCCTTTCATAATAAGCTGTTATTATCATTCTTTGGCCTTATAGAAAGTCAACAGCAAAATATCTTGAGCATCCCTAGTAAACTGTTGCCATGACCTCCTGACTGGTCCACTTTTGCTTTGACTAGACCACTGCCACCTCTTGGTAGCCATTGCTCTGATTGTGCTTTGTCTTCAGGATGGTACTGTAATCCTCTGATTGTGCTTTGTCTTCAGGATATACCATGTTTCATCTCCAGTAATATTTCTTTGAAGAAAATGTTCCAGGAATGTGATCCCCCACTTGTTTAAAATTTCCACTGAAAGCTCTGCTCTTGTCTGCAGCTGACCTGGGTGTAAGGGTTTCAGCCCCCAGTGAGTGCAAAGTTCTCTGACCTTTAATTTTTCAATTAGAATTGTGTCAATGGAACCAGTTGCAATGTCTGTGGTGTTGGCTAGTGTTTCTGCTGTTAATAGTTGGTCCTCATCAGCTGGGGCATGAACAGGCTGAATTTTTTTCTCACAGGTTGGCGTGGATGGTCTGTTTCCGTGAGCCTCCTGTTCAGTGTCTCTTGCCCCTGCTTAAAATGGATTATTCATGTATAAACAGCTGCTTTCTTTGGGGCGTTGTCCACAAACTTTTTGTAAACCGTCAATGATTTCACTGTTGTTCCACTCAATTTTGCCATAAATTTGACGTTTGTTCTTTAATTTTAGCAGAATTCACATTGCTCTGATATGGGCTCTTTTCAAACTGCTTTCTTATCCTTCTTTGTGCCTCGAAGTAGATTCTGTTCAGACACAGCAAGTTAGTACAAGTTATTTTTGGTTCAAAAAATCTTGAGATCTATGCATAGGTTTTTTTAATAATACACATTTTCTATGAACTTTTTGAAAACCTCCTTGCTTATAACACAGTTTACATTTATTTTTAATCAGATGGGAGATCCCCACTGAATTTTGTAAACATTATTTTAATAACTGTTACCTCTAAAAAAATTAAACAGTGGAGATGTATAGAGAAAAAAGCCCAAGTCTCCTATCTGCTTTTTCCTATTTCTGATTTTGTGACCCTCTTTGGAGGAACTACCGTTAAAAGTTTGCAGTGTTTCTTCCAGATGTCTCTCTGCATTTACATACCATAAATTAATAATTATATATTGATTTTTAAATGCATAAGTGTGATCACTGTATTATATATTGTCTGGAGCTTGCTTTGCTGTCCCCCACGCCCCCTCCAATTTTTAACATCTGTTATCATGTTTGTTTTTATGAAATTAAGTTACTGGCTGCTTGGGTTTTCTTTTCTCTTATTGTTCTGTTTTCTAACACAAGCTTTTTATCTACAGATGAGAAATGGAGAAGGGGGGGAAGTTGATGTCAGGGATGCCTGTTTTTCCTCTTCCCCTTCCCGGAGATGAGTTTCATGGGTGGAGTGACCAGTGTCCAGACATCTCTCTGGGTGGAGGCAGGATGAGGAGAAAGCAGGCTGGCTGCAAAGTCTCTGATGAAGGAGACGGGAGGTTGGGGGTGGCGTGACTGAGGGCTGGGGATGTATCGCAGACAGAATCGTTCCAAACTCCGGTAGGGAGAAGAACATCTCCTGTGGCAAAATCCTGCAAAATGCTATTAAGGATAAATTTTTTATTGTTCTGTCCTGTAGGCAACTTGGGAAAATAGCATAGTCTCAGCATAAATGAGTTCCTCTGTTTTATTTTATTTTTAAATGACCCTTTCAGCACCAGTTCTGACTCGGGAAGAAGGAAACAGTGACGGCTGCAGCCACAGTGAGAGACAGACGCACAGTGAGAGAGGGTGGGAGCAGACGCAGCGAAGTGAAGCAGGACACCAACCCTAAGTAGGGCAGGGGGACCCCAGGGGCTGGCCCAGCCCTCTCCACACCATTCCCCTCCCACACTCCTCTCCCCAGCCAAGGGTTATGGAAGTGAAAGGGAGCTGCTATCTGTGTGTCTCTGGCCAAAGAAAATTTAAATGAACCAAATGACAAGACAGAATGTAGAAACCATGCGTGGTGCCATTTTCTCATAAAATGTCTAGACTTACTGACTTATTTACAAGTATTTCTGTAGTGCTCCTTATGTGTCTCTTACTGTTTTAAGAGGTTTTGGAGTACTAATTTATTTATCTGTTACAGCAGCATTATTACAGGAGGCTCGATCACCTTGCTTGCCATGGAGGTGGTGGGGTGGTGGGATGGGGTGTACACCCGGCCACGGGACAGCTGGTAAAGGACAGGTGTGCTAGCCTACGCTGTGCCCTCCAAGGCTGGGCACAGCCCCACTTTTCCTCAGCTGCCCTCCCCAGCAGTGGGCCACCCTGTCCCTGAGGTTGTTGAGCACTGGCTGCCTCTGCTGTCACCTCAGCCTCCACTCAGATGAGGGTAGGGCTTCCGCACAGCCCACGTCATGCCCTTATGTGTGATCACAGCTGTTCTGGTGCCTGAGTTTACCTGGAGGGGACCCTTAGATGCCCTGGTGGCCATCCTGGGGCCACCCCAAGGGGCAGCACAGCACACCCTAAGAGTGTAGGGAGAGAAGTCAACACTCTCCAGGCAGAACACTGAGCAAAGCAAGACAGGAGGCGAGAAGGAAGCAGTAGACAGGTCACTCTGTCTCCTTCCTGAGCAGGCCGGCCCAGGATGCGGTGGCTCTGCACAGCATCTCACAGGACATCCTGCCTCACGGAACAGCCAGCTGGGTTTCCTTGACCAGTGGTGGCCCGCTGTGACATGCACTCCCGATCTGCTCTCCCTTCGTCCTTGCCTCACACCCCCTTACCCCGCAGGCTGGCTTCCCTTGGGCTGCCCTCCTGGGTGAAGTAGTGTGTAGCTTTGCCTTCAGCTCTACTTTTCAGAGAATTCTTGCTGAACCGGGATGAAGGAAGCTTCAGCAGAGCAGCCACCATTTCTATAGCCCTGCCCTCCCCTAGTCCCGTGCTGGGCACGTTGCTTGGATTAACTCCCTGCATCCCATGGAAGGCACTTTGTAGAGACAAAGAAGCTGCAGTGTGCCTGAGGCCACCTGGTGACCAGGGTGCTTGAGGTTACCAGGTGGGCAGCATGTGGGGGTCACCAGAAACCAGGAACTAGGAGGAATCAGGATGTGATCCCAGGCAGTTTGGATCCAGAATATCTGCCCTCAAATGTCATGCTAGAGTCAGAGGATGGTGGTCACCAGACCATGGCTATCATTCACGTGTGACTCCAGGAGATTCACATAAAGTACCCCAGTTAGTTCTCTGGAAAACCCTGAGGAGGGAGATCCCATGATTCCTGCTTTACAGACAGAGAACATTTGGCTCTGAGAGATTTGAGTATTTATTCACTCAGCACACATCTGCTGGATGCCTCTCCCTGTGCAAGGCATTGGGCCAGATGCTGGGAATGCAGGTATGGGCCAGAGGCTCATGGCCTGCTGTGCGTGTGTGTAGGTGGACATGTGTGTTCATGTGTGTGTGTGTAGGAACAGACAGTAAATGGTAACAAACAAATACAGAGTAATGACAGATTATAATCCTGGCCACCAAAGCTTCCTTTGTTTAGGGCGTCCAGGAATGTCCTCCTGAGGAGGTGCCTCGGTGATGTCAGAAGTCTCTTGGGGACCAGGCTGAAAGGGCAGGGGTTGGGAAGAGCATCTTAGGCAGAGGAAACAGTGCCTGCAGAGGCCTTGGAGTAGGAAACGTCTCAGAAGGCTGGAGGAAAAGGGGGCTTGGAATTTACTCCAAGGGTGATGGGAAGAGGAAGGGGAAATGGGAGGGTCAGAGAAGGGCAACAGCCATTTGCCGTTAAGAAGATCCCTGGTATGAGAGGGAGTTGGTCTGTAGGGATGGATTGCAGGGGGCAGGGGTGGCAGGGGGAGCCTGGGAAGGAGCTGCTGCAGCACGGGGGCCTCCTCCTGTGTCATCTGCATAGCCCCATGTCTCCCCCAGACCCTGGCTGAGGACCCTGGGGCTGGGCAGCTGCTCTGTGCCAAGTGAAGTGCCCAGGGGTCCTTGGTATTTGCAGGACGAAGAAGCGAATGGGGTTGGAGAAGAAGTCTGGGGGTAGGCTCTATAAGGGCTTGGCGCTCACTGCAAGCATTCCTCAGTGCTCTTGGAGCACAATCTAGAACACCCAGATTCCTTAGCAGCCCACAGGCGACCCTCCCCCAACCTGCCCTTGTGATCTGTCAATACCTTCCACCTCATCCCGACTCTCTTCTGTCTACACAATTCTACAGTTGCCATCTGAAGGAACTCGCAGTCCTCCAGAGGCTCTGTTTCATCCCGGGGTCTTAGCACCTGCTGTCCCCTCTGCCTGGTCCCACCCTTCTGCCATCTCGTTCCAACACGAGAGGCCTCCCCCTACTCAAAGTTATCTCCCCAGTCGTATCTCAAGCGTTTGCTCTGGCAAGCCTCCAGACCCCAAGATCAGGTTAGGTTCCCCTCCTAAGGCTCCGCAGCACTCTTCATTTGCATGTTTATTTGCATATTTGTCCCATCCACCTAGGAGCTCCCTGAGGCAGGGACTGGGTCTTCTTTGTTCATGGCTGTAGTATCCTCGACACCTTGGGCAGAGCTTGGCACATTGTAGGTGCTCAATTAAAATTGAGCAAGCAAATGAATCCTGAATGAATATGAGGGAATATCCAAGGGGAGGAAGGAGCAGGTTTATTCCTTGTGGCCTTTGACAGGCAGAACCAGTTTTAGTGGCTGAAAAGCACAGCAAGGCTGATTTTAGTTCCCTGTAGAAAAAAGCCTCTCCAATAACTGACATTTTGGTGAGGTGCAAAACCTTCATCCCACTGTGGAAATTTTTAAGCAGTGGTGGGTGGGTCACTTGCCCATCTTCCCACTACACAGTGAATGCCTGGGAGGCAGGGATGGCATCTTTTTCTTCTCCTTGTGCCCAGAGCCTGCGCGGTTCATGCACACCACAGAGCTGCTCAGTCTGTGCACCCTGAAAGGGGGTATGTGGCTGTCTCCACCCCTGAAATCTTCTAAACCTGCACCTTCCTGTCTGGCAGCCACTCATCACATCTGGCTACCGAGTGCTTGAAATACAGCTGGGTTTGAATGGAGCGGTACGGCAAATGTAAAGTACACAATAGATTTTGAAGATTTAATATAAAAAAAGAAATGAAAATGTTGATAATTTGCTTACATGTTGAAATGATAATATTTTGAATATATTGGATTAAATTATATACATTATTAAAATTAATCTCAGCTGTTTCTTTCTGTTTTTTAAGGAGATTACTAGATAATTTAAAATATGGCTAGCATTATATTTCTCTCATAGAGGGCCGGTCTAGAATAGTGGTCCCTACCTTTCTTGGGTTTACTGTATGTTTTTAAATCCAGTAGTCATGCACTGCATAATGACATTTCAGTTGATGACAGCTGCACCTGATGGTGGTTCCATAAGATCATAGCACAGTGGGTATGGAAACTGGTATATGGCACTTGCTACTGGCATTGCAGATCAAATAAGAGAAATGATTGATATTCATAATGGTGCTTGGACATTTGATTTTCCATATGAAAAAATAAAAACACTTTGGGAGGCCAAGGTGGGCAGATCACACGGTCAAGATATCAAGACCATCCTGGCCAACATGGTGAAACCCCATCTCTACTAAAAATACAAAAAATTAGCTGGGTGTGGTGGTGTGTGCCTGTAGTCTCAGCTACTCGGGAGGCTGAGGCAGAAGAATCCTTTGAACCCGGGAGGAGGAGGTTGCAGTGAGCTGAGATTATGCCACTGCAATCTGTCTCAAAACAAACAAACAAAAGAAAAGAAAAAAAACAGTTATGTGCTGCTTAATGACAGAGATCTGTTCTGAGTAATGTGTCCTTAGGTGATTCCAACCTTGTGGCAACATCAGAGTTACTTACACAGCCCTAGATGGCACTACCTACTGTACACCTGGGCTGTCTGGTGTAGCCTGTGACTCCTGGGCTACAAACCTGTACAGCATGTGACTGTATAGAACACTTTAAGTCAATTTTCTTGGGGAACCTCTTCTTTTTCTTTGTCTCTCTCTTTTTTTGTCGAAACAGTGTTTTACTCTGTTGCCCAGGCTGGAGTACAGTGGTGCAATCATGGCTTACTGCAAGCTTGACCTCCCAGGCTCAAGCGATCCTCCCGCCTTAGCCTCCCAAGTAGTCACGGATACAGTTCCCACCACACCCAGCTAATTTTTATTTATTTTTTTTATTTTGTAGAGACAAGGCATAACCACGCTGCCCAGTTTTGTCTCAACTCCTGTGCTTAAGCAGCCCTCCTACCTTGGCCTCCCAATGTGTTGGGATTACAGGCGTAAGCCACTGAGCCTGGCTCCTCTTTTCCTTCTTTCTTTTGCCTCTTCTCCAGCTGTGCATTCTTGTTCTAGTTTCAACAACTCCTCATTAATCAATTTCTCAGGAACCATCTCTAGGGACAGAAATTTTTCAACTTCATTGTAATCTTGTGGGACCACCACCATATAAGTGGTCCACTGTCAACCAAAACATTGTTAAGAAGCACACGACCATATATAAAGAAGAATGCATGCAGCATCTAGCTTTGGGTAAGTACACTCAATGGTGTTCGCATAACAACAAAGTCACCTAATGATGCATTTCTCAGAATGTATTCCCATTGTTCAGTGGTGCATGACTGTGTACTGGAGTTTTTAGCCTTTTATTGGAAAGAATCAAAAGACCATAAGCACCCTTAATTCTGACAAACTCATCATTGTCCTCAGTGTACTTTCCGGGCTGGTACAGTTGAGTCACACAGGGTGTCTAAGAACCTCCTCAGTTCCTGGAATCCCCCTGGTTGGTGGCATGTGGGTGGCTATGAGGTAGGACTCTTTACTTCAAAGACCTTGCTGTCTTCTGCACATTGAATATACTATCTATCTTTGCAAAGAGTTTCTTCCTGATTTGTGTACCCAGCCCAAGGCACTGGACATGTGCCGAGGCATTCAGCCAACTCATCCCAAAGTTCTTTCATGCAGAGATCAGTGTAAGATTTTTTTCAGATGGGGTCTCACTCCGTCACCAGGCTAGAGTGCAATGACACCAGTCTTGGCTCACTGCAACCTCCGCCTCTGGGTTCAAGCGATTCTCCTGCCTCAGCCTCCTGAGCAGCTGGGATTACAGGCAGTGCCACCACACCCAGCTAACTTTTTTTTTGTATTTTTAGTAGAGACAGGGTTTCACCAAATTGGCCAGGATGGTCTTGATCCCTTGACCTCATGATCCACCCTTCTCGGCCTCCAAAGTGCTGGGGTTACAGGTGTAAGCCATCACACTTGGCCCAGTGTAAGATTTTTGTATCCTCATTTGCAAAAAAACACACATATATATATTCTGTCAACTCATATGAAAAGTGCATATCCATTATATTAACCCAGCAATCCCATTCATAAAAATCTGTCTTAAAAGGATTAAAGTGTGGCACTTAATCTAAGTTCCTCTGTTGAAGACCAGGGTTCTCTTACTGCCTGCTGGTTCTGCTGACCAGATGTTGAAGGCTGGCCTCTGTTTGACAGACCTGGACCAAGTACAGTTGTTAAACACTTGGACTCTCACCTGCATACACAGATGTCGATTGCAGGGTTGTTTGTGGTCAAAACAACAAAACCAGAAACAATGTAAACGTGATTGATAAGGAAAATGTTGGTCCATCTGTATTGAGGAATATTTGCTGCTATGAAAAATCACAAGTTAGAGCCACACAAATAGATCTGGAGAAATACTACTATGGGTTTTTGGTGGAAAGCAATAATTTTTGAGTCGTGCTCACTGTATGATTACACTTTGTGAGGTCTACAGGTCTGATTGTAGGAACAGAAAACAAGCATGAATAAGGGTGTGCGAGACAGGTGGTGGGATGGGCTATATCCACGGTGCATTTTTTGGTTATTCGACTTACTTTGACAAGTGTGTAATGCATTTATAATTTTAAAATAGGAGACTATAAGAAAACATGGACGTATTTCATCAGTTGGTTGGTGGCTCCTTGTGAAAGAGGAGCATGCCCCTGCATGCCGTGGAAAAGACAACCCTGTCCTAGACCCCTGCTTCAGAAAATCAAGCTCCACTCGGGCGGCCACTGCTGCTTCCAACCCTGGAAATCAACATCTTTTTCATGCAAAGAATGTGCACAGTCTTTCCAGGTGGGAGACTGATTCTCTTCTTGGACCGAGGCTAGCTCCCCTCAGTCTTGTCTGGGATCCTGCCAAGACATGAAACCAGAAAAAGGAAGAAAACACAAGAAGAACCAGGTCAAGCGGCAACACTGGTCAGATTCACGGCCTGGGTGGAGCTGCGGCGCTGGTCAGATTCATGGCCCGGGTGGGCTGCAGCGCTGGCCAGATTTACGGCTTGGTGGAGCTGAGGCGCTGGTTAGATTCACGGCCCAGGTGGAGCTGTGGCGCTGGTGAGATTTATGGCAGTTGCAGTTCAGGGCTAGGGCTCCTCTCTGATCTGCTTTTCATTTGGGTCAATTGAGTTCCTTCTAATTTCTGTTTCATTGTTCAACTCCCAAAGAATTCCAGAAATGAGAATGCCTTCCCTGGCCAGCAGTGTCCTGGCTCTGTGTGTCTGAACCAATAAGGCATGTTTTCTCTTGCTCCCGCCTCTGATGTTTTATCAGGCTTCACCATGTGTTTCCCATGCTGTCTGCCCTGGAGTTTATGCCCTGAACCACATTCAGGTGAGGAAATTCCTCAAGAATATAAATCACCGCAGAGGTAGCAAAGACCACGTCTTGGGAGAGCTCCTGGGTTGAATGGGGCCATATGTGTTCCCAAGTGCAGATTTCCAAGGTCAGTCAAGCCCAAACAAGAAAGCTGAAATCCCAGAGGCCTCTGGAGTAGCTGTCTTATTGCTGAAGGAGCCTGCTAAGTATCTGGGGACTCAATGGTCGTATGCCTAGGATGCATCTTCATTAGGAAGCCTGGGATTCGGCGCTCCATGCATGAGCTAGGTTGGCAAGCTTGGCTGCAGCAGAAAACTCAGCTCAAAGTGGCTTTAATAATGCGCACAGTTTACTGGGGCCTGCTGTAACTGGAAAGTGAAAAGCGTATGTGGTTTCGGGTAAGGCTGGATGTAGCAGCCCCAGCCAACTGGCCAGAAAGTTCCCCCTCACCTCTCCATTCTGCTTCTATCGTGTTGATTTCATCCTCTGATCATCTCCTCTCTTTGCCCCAAGATGTCAGCAAGTGTCCCTTGTCAGCTGTCTGCTTCCAGACCTCAAATCAGTAGAAAAGAGAAACTTCACTTCCCAGAGAGCTCAAACCAAGGTCCCAGAACTGAGTCCTGCTGACTAGGGCCACGGGCCCATGCTGGGAGCCATGCCTGCATCTAGCCCTGGGAGGGGTGGGCTGCGTGGCTGGGTTGGTCAGGGCACCCCTGAAGAGTGCTTGGGCCTCACTCAACTAGTGTGGTCAGGTTTAGCAAATAAAAGTGCAGGGTTCCTGGTTAAACTTCAGATTTTAGATAAATAATGAAGAGTTTTTAGCATGAAAGTTTTTAGTATTTCCCAAATATAAATGAAAAAATATGGCCAGGCACGGTGGCTCACGCATGTAATCCCAGCACTTTGGGAGGCCGAGGCGGGTGGATCACTTTAAGTCAGGAGTTCGAGACCAGCCTGGCAAACAGGGTGAAACCCTGTCTCTGCTAAAAATACAAAAATTAGCCAGGCATGGTGGCAGGTGCCTGTAATCCCAGCTACTTGGGAGGCTGAGGAAGAAGAATTGCTTGAACCTAGGAGGCAAAGGTTGCAGTGAGCCAAGATCATGTCACTGCACTCCATCCTGGGTGACAGAGTGAGACTTTGTCTCAAAAATAAAATAAAAATATTTACATTTATATTGAGAATGAACTGCCAGGCACCCAGGCAGGACCTCTGCTCTGTCAGTTCAGCTATATGTAAAGATAGCTATCGGTCTAAATATATTTAAATTAATCATTGTTTATCTGTCTGGGAAATATATGCACATAGGAAATCTGAGGCTCTGGCAGGCTGGGGGATGGGGAAGGGGATGCAGCGTGGGCCGCCAGGAATGTCCACTGGGGACCACGAAGAAGCTTCGCTTGCACTCACTCAGATTTGACTGGGCTTATAACAGCAAGAAGGCAGCAAGCGGATGTGTTTCCAAGCAGGGCCTCTATCAGGCTGTGATTTTATTCATTTATTGATTGATTGCTTTTATTGGGCTTATGCTACACAATTCAGGGCCAACAGAATGTATCATTTAGAAAGCAAAAACATCCTGCCTCCTCAGTCTCCACTAATTAACGGCCATTAAAAGTTTGTAACATGCTTTTCAGGAAGCTCTTCATGCAGACGTCGAGTCCTAGGTGTTCTAGAAATGGTTGGTTTCACAATGAAGTATCACACTGTCCATCCTTTTTTGCAACGTCCTTTTTGCCTGACAACATACTTTCCACCAACTTTTAAAAGTTGTTTCTGGGGTGTGCCAAAAAAACTTACATTGTTTTTCATGGGTTGTGAAGAGTGGGTCAATCAAGAATGGAAGGTTTTAGTTACAGTCTGTTGAGAAAATAGGAATGCTGCTGCCTGCCTCCCTCTCCTTCTTTTCCTACTTTCTCCCTGGAAGTGGTTTTACTCAAGGAATACAGACCTGCCCCTCAGAAGCAAGCAAGAGTGTGGCGTTGCAACGTAAAGGTGGCTCATGAAATTCACCCCGCCCAGCTCTGCCTGGAGTCACATTGACTTGGGGCTGAATCTTGGCCTTAGCACTGACCTTGAGCGCATTTCTTAACCTTGGTAGCTTTGGCCTCCTTGTCTGGATAGTGGGGATGTTAATGTCGGCTCCCAGAGCTGTGATGCAATGACATGCAATTGGTGTGAAAATGACAACGAGACCGGGAGACACGCCAGTTCCCTCTCAGTTGCCCACTGTCCAACAGAGTCGCCAAGTGCCTGCTACCCACCAGGGATAGTGCTGGGGGCTGATGCCCCTCTCTAGCCCCTCTTTGGGCTGGGGAGTGGGTGGGGGTATGTTCACGACTACATCATGAGAAAACCCTAACCCAAAAGAAAGTGACAGGGCTTCTGTAGGGCAGCAAAAGGGCCACTGGAGAGCGCCAGGCATGGGCACTGCCTGAAAGACGAAGGCCGGTCAGCCAGGCAGGACCTCTGCTCCGACAGTTCAGCGGGGAGAACTGAGATCCAGAGAAGAGAAGGCGTGGATGCAGCCCTGGGGGTCAGGAGGAGGCAATCCCTGTGGGTTCCGGGAGCGAGCAGTCCTGAGGGGCAGGGCAGGACGGGTCCCCAGCCGCTATTCTCACAAATTCCTCCCCAGTGTAGCCCTGGCTGCCAAGTCTTCAGACTGTAGATGCATAATTGTCGGAAGTTTTCCTTACTTGAAAATTTTTTTAAAAATTACATTTTAAACTAGACAAGTAATATGTATTCCTTGTAAAAAGTCAAGAGATACAAATAAGCCAAAAGTAGAATAAATTGCTTATATATTGCTTATAATTCCAATACCCAAATGCTGCTGCTATTTGGGAGCATATTCTTTTAAATCTTTAAGAATTTCATGCAAAAAATAGTTATTGAGAGGCTGCCGCTGTCAGGCTCTGGCTGGATGCTGGGGCCGGTGTCAGATGAGGCTGTCGAGCCCCCTGCCCTCAGGGTCTCACGGTCATGGATCCAGTACCCTCATCTCATCCCTCCTCCGCCCAGGCCAATGCTCTGCATGCAGTAAGTGTGATTGATTTTATGTGTCAACTTGATTGGGTCACAGGATACCCAGGTATTTGGTTAAACATTCTGGATGTTTCTGTGAGAGTGTTTCTGGGTAAGTCTAACATTTGAATAGACTGGGCAAACCCAGCTGCCTTCCCTAATGTGGTTTTGCCCAATTGCCTGAAAGCTTGATTGGAGCAAAAATACAGACCCTTTCGAAAATAAGAGCAAATTGCCTGACTGTCACCAGCTTTTCCCTGCCTGGAGACTTGAACTGAAACAGTGGCTCTCCTTGGGTTGTGAGCCTACCAGCCTTTGACGGAACGACTCTCTCGGCTCTCCTGGGTCTCTGGCTCACCAACAGCAGTTCTTGGGATGGAGCGTCCACAGTCACGTAAACCAACCCTTTAGGATGAATCTCTTCCGTGCACACATCCTGTGGGTTCTGTTTCTCTGAAGAACCCTGTCTGTGTCTGATACAGATGCAGATCGCTGCTCCCTCCCCTCTTCCTTTAACAAGCACTTATTATGCACCTGCTGTATCAGGCTGATGGCTCAATAACTCCTTGCTAAGGGAAGAGGGGAGGGAGCAGAGACCCTCCCATCCAAGGCACTGCAGGTGCCTCTGCTACCTGTCACTCTGCTGCTGTAGCTGCTGAGTGACCCTGCTGCAATGAGAAAAACCACCCAGCTGACCTGCAGACTCAGGATCCCAGCCATAGCCAGCCGCACCTGGCTGGGGCCTGTACAGGTGGAGCCTGGGGAGGGCCTTGGCTCACACCTGCTGCCCCATAGACCCTGCTGGCAAGGAGCAGTGCCGGGATTGCATTTGGCTTCTGACTGCCTGAGCTCAAGGGCCTCTGTCTTAGTTAGGATTCTGCAAAGAAATAGAACGGGATTTGCTTATTCACTGTCTGGCTCACCTGATGATGGAGGTGAAGTCTCACAACCTGCCATCTGCACGCTAGAGACCCAGGGAAGCTGGCAGCGTGGTTGGAAGGCCTGAAAGCTGAAGAGGTGATGGTGTCGATTCCAGCCCTGATCCAAGGGCTGGGGGACCAGGAGCACCGAGGGCAGAAAAGCAACGTCCTGCTGCAGTGGTCAGGCAAGGAGGGCGGATCCTCCTTCCTCTGCCTTCTGTTCCATGCAGACACTCGCTGGGCAGTTTGAGTCCCACTCACCCTGGGGAGGGCCATCTGTGTGACTCTGTCCACCAACTCAAATGCGACTCTCTCCTGGAAATCCTCATGGACACCCCATTTCCATGTAAGCTTCCTTCTGAGGCATTGGGGGTTCAGATGTGAACGTGTTTGGGGGACACAATTCAAGCCACAACAGGAGGAGACACAGATGCCTTAAGTGGCTGCAGAAAAGGTCACATGAGACTCGAGGGGGCGCAAAGCCCTGTGCCTGCACACAATAGGTACTCACTGCAGACAAGCAAGTGTGATTGGAAATCACACCTGGCTGGAAGAGGGAGGGATGGCCTGGGCTGAGTGTGGATTTTGGTACCAGGCAACTGTGGGTCTGAATCCAAGCTGTGCGACCCTGAGCTCGTTGAAGGCACTGAATTCTTAAGCCATCCTAGGCCTCAGTTTCCACACCTGTCAAAGAAGGATGGGGATTTTGAGGTCTGGCCCCAGGGTGCTGCAAGAGCCCAGGAGGAGATCAGTGACAAGGAGCTCGGAGCCCGTGGCTGCTGGGGCTGCCGTGACGAAGCCGTGGGCTCCCGAGGGAGGGCAGATGGCCGTCCCCCAACACCCCACCCCAGCTGAGGAACAGCCGGCCTTACAGTGGGCTCCTTGGATCCTTGTCACCTTTGTGGGTCACCTGGACCGCCTGGCACAGGGGCCTCAGGTGTGGGAGTTCCTTGGGGTTGGATTTTCATCTCCAGTATACACTGGAGTTTTCTTGGAGGGTGGGATGGTGGGAGCCCCAGGGTTCCCCTCGGCCCCAAGGACTCCTGACCTGATTCAGGGGAGAAGGCTGGCACCCCTGGGGGTATAAGAGGGCCCCAGTCCTGCCCAGGGGCTAATTTCCTGTGGGAGAACCGAAGAGGCTCTGGAACAACAGTGCCACTTAATTTTCGCTTGACGATCCGCCTGTGGACAAGATGTCAGCGCAGGGAACTATTTATAGCAATTCCTCCCCCTCTATGGTCACTCTGCCTGTGTGGGTTGGACTGAATTCTGCTTAATGGCCAGATGGATTCAGACAAGTAGAATTTTAGTCCAAACTATGTCAGATGGCCATTTAGACAACTTTCCCTCTTCAATCATTCATCGGGGTGTTCAATGAGTGTTTCTGGGGCAATGGCAGTGCGCCAGGCAGTGTCTGGGCAGCAAAAGAGACAGGCCAGCCCCATTCCCACACAGCTCACCCTCAGCGTGATAGGATAATTGATCACTGGCAAAGCACCTACTATGTGCCAGGCAGCATTTTGGGCAGTCTTCCTTAAGAGACAGCTGGGAACAGGACGGAGCAGTACCTGTCTTTGCAAACTCTGTCTATTCAGCCACTGGAATGAATAAACTTTGACAAGCACCTATTTTGTGCAGTGGGGACGGCAGGGGGAGTGCGGGGCTCAGCCCTGCTCAGGCTGCTCCTGGCCTCACTCGCCATGGGAGGCGAGGGAAAGGGCGCCACATGGTGAAGCAGGAAGGAGGTTGGGGCGAGCCCAGGGACCCTGGTTCTACCGCTGGGTGTTCTGTGATGAAGGGCAAGCCCCCAGCTTCCCTGGCCTCAGTTTCCACACCTGTAAGATGTTTTGGGGTGCTGTGTATCTGTAACTCCCAAAAGGTGAACAGGTGCCTCTGAGTGATGAAAGAACCAATCATTTCTGTGTAAATTATTATTTTAGTTTCTGTTTGTTTTTGAGAGGGAGTCTCGCTGTCACCCAGGCTGGAGGGCAGTGGCACAACCTTGGCTCACTGCAACCTCTGCCTCCTGAGTTCAATCGATTCTCCTGCCTCAGCCTCCCAAGTAGCTGGGATGACAGGGACGTGCCACCACGCCCAGCTAATTTTTTGTATTTTTAGTAGAGATGGGGTTTCACCATGTTTGAAGACCAGGCTGGTCTCAAACTCCTGACCTCAAGTGGTCCGCTTGCCTCGGCCTCCCAAAGCAGGCATAAGCCCCGGAGCCTGGCCTATTATCATTTGTTTTAATATGAACCAGGAAAAAATATACCCCTGGCACTTGAAGCCCACTTGACAGAGTTTCCCTGTAAGGGGTATATTTAAGTTAAAAAGAGTGGAGTGGTGATTGAACTAAGAATATGAAGTAAGTAACAGTGCCAAAGACTACAGCACGGTCTCCATTCAGTGGCTCAGGTGGGGTTGGGATGAGGGCTGCAGAGGATTTGGGAGGTTCAACTGGATGTGCAGGCCTCTGGCTGCAGCTCCCCAGTGCCCTCTGTGACTCCTACTGGCGGGGAGGGCTGGGACATCCTGTTCAGAGTAGGTCTTGGGGTGAATCCACTCCCCAGCATGCAGCTCTGGGCCTGGCAGGGGCTACCGTGACCAGCGGGGCCTTTGCAGGGAACTTGCGAGGTCCCTTGCAGGTGACTGGGGACTGGGTGTCCCGAGCTTCCTAAGGAGCCTGTCAGGTCTCTGGGCCGTGCCCTCCTGCTTGCCACTCTACCCATCATGTGGTCTTCGGGGTCCCTGCAGGTGCCTGCCTTGAGCTCCTCCATTCAGGGTTGCGGGCCTCGGAGGAGGGCGCTGGGCCCCAGCTGTCGAGGGAGGAGCCGAGGCCTACAGAGAGCAGGGACCCCGTCAGGAGGAGCCCTCGCTGGGAGAAGGAGCCCTCCAAAGGCACACAGGCCACTGCTGCTCCTTCCGGGTGCCCTTCCGCAGCTCGCCAGTTCTTCAGGACAGAGTTCCACCATTTCAGCCCCATCCAGTGGGGTCTGTCTGCCCCTCTGAGCTTTTCTCCCACTTCCCAGTTCCATTGCCTTCCTGAGCCTGAGGTCGGGAAAGGCACTTGGGGTTTTGGGGGGCTCAGTTTCCCCATCTGTAAAATGGGCTCACAGCCATGTCTCCATCTCAAAGTGCTGTCATGAGGATTGGCGCCTGCCTATGCGAGTGCCCAGCAAATTGCTGTGATTTTTCTGCAGTGGCATTAGTTTCCTCAGGCGGCCGGAACCAAAGCCCACAGCTGTGTGCTCCACAACCAACACTGATTCTTCATGCTTCTGGAGGCTGCAAATCTGCAGTTGCACAGTGGGCTCGGCTGGTTGCAGGCCGCCCACTGCATGTCCCGGCTGGGCTTGCAGTCACCCCGCCCCAGTCTCAGCCTCTGTCCTCGCACGGCCTCTTCCCTCTGTTTCTCCTCCTCTAAGGACACCAGATTGGATGAGGGCCTGTCCGCACTCAGCATGACCTCATCTTCACTTGATTACATCTGGAATGATTCTATCTGCAAATAACATCACCTGAGGTTCCAGGTAGATTAATTTTGGGGTGGACTCAATTCACCCCAGGACAGTGGCAATTTAGTTTACTGCTTCAGCAAGCTTTGTGAGGTCAGTATCATCACACCCATTTATCAGATGAGTAAACTGAGGCTCGAGGGCCTGAGGACCTCAAAAGCTGCTAAGAGACAAATTCAGGACTTGTACCCAGATCCTTAGAACCCAGTGAGGGCAGAGAATGCACGGGTCCCGAAATTCACGCTGCCTCTCCAGCTGTACAACCCACGAAATTGGTGGTAAACAGGAAAACTAAAGAGGAGGAAGAAGAAAAGAAAACTCAAATGGGCTCTGTTTATCACCAAAGACTCTCTCCAGAGAGTGTGGTATAAAATTTTCATATTTTAGGCAGGCAGGCAATGCTTCTTGTCTAGACACTGAGAAATGTTCAGACGCAGAATTATTTCCAAGCTCCAGCCAACACAGTGGCATCCCCCACATTCCCCCAGATGAGGGGTGTCATTTACTTTGCATTTGTGAGCAGACACCACAGAGGCCTGATTGCTAGTGGGAGGCCCAGACCGCCACGGGTCGCAGCGTTGCTGTGGACCCCAGAGACGCCAGCGGGCGCGTTGTCTTTTCCCAGACAATTGAGCTGCTTACAAATCAATAACAACTAGGTGGACGGGGGTGGGGGCTTGGTCACACTCAGGTGCCCACGGCTGTCAGCACGACGTGACTGTTCACATGGGACGTTAACCCCCTGATTAACTTTCCAGGAGAAGGTGTGAGGGATGAGGGTCGGGCTGGTGCTTCCTGCTTCGCTTTCTGTCTCTCTTGTTTGCCATCCAAAAAGGTGAGCCAGTGGCCCTCGGTCGCTCACTCTAACGGGTGATGAAGATGGGGTCTGGTGTTCCAGTGCCGATGTCTTCTGTGCTGTGTGCTCTTCAGCCAGTTCCTATCCCTCTCTGTGCCTCAGATTCCTCATTGACACAATGAGCTCGGGCTCCTGGGGACTTGCAGAGTTGGCAAAACTGGTCTCTTGAGCCCCAACAGTTCCAGTGGTACCCAGGCTGGATACCAGCAGAAACAAGGCTGGGAGGCAGTGGAGGGTGAGGACAGTGTTCCGGGCTCAGGGAGGCTGCCCTTGGCTCTTCCCACCCAAGGTGTGACCTATGTGGCCAGCACCAAGGATCTCTCCCACTTGCAGGTGAGGAAACCGAGGCTTAGAGCCAGGGCTTGGACACCAGTCTTCCTGCCATCGGGGGTCTCTTCTGGCTGCATCTTTGTTCACCAGTATTTCTCGAGCACTGGCTGCACCCCAGGCTGGGTGCTGCAGGGTCCTGGTCTAGCATAGTCAAACCAACAGGGCTTCTGAGCCCAAGCACGGCAGGTGGGACCCTGCACCATCCCTGACTAAGACTCCCTACTCATCTTGTTATTAAGAGCAAAGAGCATTTATTGAGCAGCTACTATATGCTGGGTGCCTTCGAACACTCAAGCTGCTATATGCTTCATTTCTTCATTTTCCTAAAGGGGATCTATGATAGTGGAGAAAGGGGCAGGTTAGTGGAGGGGAAGTTGTCAGTAACCCCAATATCCTTGAAACAGAGCAGCCACCACCCTCCTACGGTGGCTGTGGACTTTTTCCTTCTCTCTGGAGCCCTCGCATGCAGTGGTGTCTGGTAGAAACCTGTACTTTCCACCTGTCCAAGCAAGAGTAGCATAAATAGCACCAGCAATGTTGAGATCTCAGGTTTTGAGGCCCAGAATTGAGTTGCTAGTTTACATGATTTAATTACTGAAATAAACTATGTATTGCTTTCCTTCCAACATAACCTTGCCGCATCTCAGAAATGCTTGTCGAGCAAGTCTGCAGACCAGTTCAGAGGCTGGCGGGTGCTCCCTCTGCTTAAGTACTCACTGTGTGCTGGGCTCTGTGCTTAGGACTCTGTGCACTGTGCTCACAGTCTTACAACAACCCTTTCAACGAGTCAAGCCTTTGTCCCGTTCTACAGAGGAACAGAATGAGAACTGGCAAAGCTGGTGTGGTCAACAGAAGACCAGCCTCTCAAAGATGCCCACATCTTCAGCCCCAGAACCTGTGCTCCATTATGTTACATTATGTTACGTTACATTATGTTGTGTTACATGATGTTATGTTATGTTACGTCACTTTGTGTTACGTGATGTTATGTTATGTTACATTACATTATGTTTCGTTATGTTACAGAGGCCCAAGGGGGACTAAGGCCGCAGATGGGATTCAGGTTGCTTATCAGTCAACCCTGAGACGGGAGCTTATCTGGGATTAGCAGATTGGCCCAGTGGAACCACAGGACCCTAAAAAGTAGAAGAGTGGGCAGGAAAGTCAGCACAGAGTGATGTGATGTGAGGAGCCCAGCCAGACTCTGAATGTGGAGGACGGGGCAAGGAACGTGGGGGCCTCTACCTGTGGGGAACATGAGGCACGAATTCTCCTCTGGAGTGTCCAGAAGGAACACAGCCTGTCCGACGTCTTGATTTTAGAGAGCCATTGCAGATTTCTAGACTGGCCTCTAGGTTTGCAAGATCATAAGCATGTTTTGTTTTCAGCCACTAAGTGTGTGGTCATGTGGTGCAGCAGCCATGGGAAACCCACACAGCGGAGTCCTCATCTACGTTTGTGATGGGGGCCACACCACAAAGTAGAAGAAGCCCAGCCATTGATTCAGAGACAGCCACGTGGAGAAGGCCAGGAAACCCAAAGCATCTGGGGGCTCTGCCGGAAGCGGCAGGGAGGAGCGCTGTGTTTCCATCAGGGCTGCTGAGGAGATGCGGCAGGTGTCCTGCTGGAGCTGCTGGGGGCGGATTTGCCATCACTAGTTGCATGTTCATCTGATGGTAGAAGCGGGTGAGGGGGAAGCTGAGTGGTGATGTCGTATGAGCTCCTGGATACTCCATGCCTGAAGCCAACTGCTCTTACATTCCAAAATCCAGTAACTGTCCCTCTACGGTCAGGCTGCTTGGAGCGGTGCATCTCATCATTTGTACCCCACAGACTCCTCGCCATCCCAGGGTCTAAGCCTGGCTTTTGAAAGCCTGTAGGATTTGAACTTGGCCTTGCTGTTCCCTATGTACATTCTCCCTTTCAGAGTTTCAGAGAGAGAGAACAGAAAGTCAGACATCAGGGAGGCTTAGACTCATAATTGTGGAAAGGGACATCTGGAGAAGGCTTTCAGTCTTTTGTTTTACGCTGTGTCTGTGTGTGTGTGTGTGTGTGTGTGTGTGTGTGTAGACAGGGTCTCAATCAGTCTCTCAGGCTGAGTGCAGTGGTGCAATCACAGCTCACTGTAGCCTTGACTGCCCCAGGTCAAGACCCTCCCACCTCAGCCTTCCAAGTAGCTGGGACCACAGATCTGTGCCACTACATCCAGCTCATTTTTGTATTTTTTGTATAGACAGGATTTTGCTGCATTCACCAGACTAGTCTCGAACTCCTGGGCCAAGCAATCCTGCCTCAGCCTCCCAAAGTGCTGGGGTTACAGCTGTGAGCCACCGCACCTGGCCTTGTTTTACACTGTTTGCACTGAGGTGCAGAGAGGGGAGGTGACTTGCCTGAGGTCACCGAGCTGGTAAGAGACAGTGGAACTAAAATCTGCCTCTCAGCCCGCTCCTCCCTCTGGGCCCTTTGCAGTCCCACAAGAAAGAGCTTCAGGTCTATAATTTCTAGCAGGTGTTTTGCTGACTGAACTCAGGAGAGACCTCAGCCTGCCTGGCCTTGTTTTTGCCACGCTCATAACACAGCCCACATTTCCTTGCGGTAGAGCTTTCAGAAGCTGGCATTCTGGCTGGGCTGCTCTCCAGCCCAGGACTCGTCTGGAAGCAGTTTGTGGGGTCTGCCATCTGGTGAGCTGCGGCTGTGTGGTTAATATTTCCCAGACTAGGCTCCTTCCTGGTCCCCCAGACTCTCCGGCCCCCTCAAAGTGCGGCAGAAAGAGGAATGTGCTACAGGCAGGCCTCCCGTCCGCGCACGTCTCTCTCCTGGTTACCTGCCATGCTTCCAGGAGACAGATGGCTCCACTTAATGTGTGGCTTGGAGCCAGGAGGTCCTGGACCCCAGGACGGCGATACCTAACGCCAGAGTGTCGGATGCAGGACTGGCTCCCATCCACCCAGCGCCAGCTGGGAACACGTCTTTTGTTTCTCCCTTCCTCCCAGTTCCCTCCTCTTTGTGTTTTTCAGCCTCTCCACCATTTTCAAAGACCTTTTTTATACACACCCCCACCCAGGTTTATTCCAGAGGACTGTTCTCCTCTTACTGCTAGCTCATCTGAGAGACTCCCTGTCTCTCATGATGAACTGGATGTTTACTGAGCACCTACTAAGTGCTAGGGAGTTGCAGACAGTATTCACTCCATAACAACCTGAGACAGGTATGATTCTGACTCCATTTCAGTGCCAGGGAAGGCACCCAGGGCTGTGGAGTGATGATCTGAAGCCCACACAGCTGGAAAGAGACAAAAGCAGGGGCCATGGTGACATGGATCTTATGCCCATTTTACTGTTAAGGAAACTGAGGCCCAGCACAGCCATGTGACTCGCTCAGACACACACAGCAGGTGAGCCACCAAGATGAGGCCAGTCTGCATTTCGACTTCCTTCTGGTTTCCTTTTTCCCACAGGGACGCCCGGAGCCATGAGCTCTAGAGTCTGTACAGGGGGCAGATGACTTTGACTATAGGAAAACCCACCAGAAATTAAAGACCCGAAGCTCTTTCTTGTGGGACTGCAAAGGGCCCAGAGGGGAGGAGCAGGCTGAGAAGCAGATTTTAGTTCCACTGTCTCTTACCAGCTGGGTGACTTCAGGTAAGTCACCTTCCCTCTCTGCACCTCAGTGCAAACAGTGTAAAACAAGGCCAGGTGCGGTGGCTCACAGCTGTAACCCCAGCACTTTGGGAGGCTGAGGCAGGAGGATTCCTTGAGCCCAGGAGTTTGAGACCAGCCTTGTCAATATAGCCAAATCCTGCTGATATAAAAAATACAAAAATGTTCCTTCTGGATTCTGCCCCAGGTCAAGGTGACTGGAAACCCTCCCTGGCCCTGGAAGCCGTGAAGGTTGGTGGATGAGCAGGAGGCTGGTAGGAGATGAGGTCGAAGAGACACCTTCTTAAATAGAGGAAGTCACCCATTGACAGCATGCGGACATCCAGCTGCCATTGACTAAGTCCAGTCAACCACGTGCCACCTACAGTGTTCCATCCACCACTGTGACAATGGGAGGGTGTGTGATCTCATCATCCCCACTTAGAAGAAGGGGCCAGAGCCTCCAGGAGGTGACCAGGCAGAGGAAGCCACTGCTGCCGAGGCTGTCCCCCACTGGGGCTTGTGGGCTGAGGGAGGTGGGCTCGGCTAAACATGAAGCCCAGGGGAGGACACCTGCCCGCACCTTGGCTTTCTCTGGATGACTGGCTCTACTTTCTCTATTTCCAGCCAAACATTTTGGAGACTCTTGGTAGCATCCGTCCATCTGCCTCTGGAGGCACCAGCCACTGAGTCTGCTTGCGCATAGCTGGCAAGAGCTGCCTCTACTGAACTTTCCTCCTGTGGGCTCTTAGAGGCTGCTCCTGAGAGCTGGACCTGAGAGCGGGCACCGTTCTGGCTGTGTGTATGGATCTGCCAGCTTCCAGCAGGCTGGGGAAGGGGCCGCAGAGGGCTGTGGGTGGTGGCACCCAGCAGGGATGGCTCCCTGTGTGCTGGTGGAGTTATACGCACGGAAGTGTCCTTGGAGGTGGTGACTTTGCTTGTACCTGAGACTCTGGGCGCCCCTCTGGGTTTGGCCCAATTGACCCTCCCACTTGTGTGCTGGGCCCAGATACTCCTGTGCGGGAGCTCATACCTACTGGGAAGCCAGGGTGGCACATGAGGGGTCTGTTCACACGTTCACACAAAAGTCCTCCTTGATACCCACGATCCTGAGCACCAGGGCGCAGTCCCAGGCAGGCCTGGTGATATCTTTTCTCTTGAAGCTCATGTTTTACTAGAAAAGTCACAAATAAAAATATAACACAGAGGAGTTATATATATATATATAACACAGACGAGGGATGGTGGGGTCAGGGAAGACTGCTCCCAGAAGATGGTCTTCATGGGGACAACTGAGTGGAGAGAGAGACCCTTGGGGAAGGACTGGACGACAGAGAGCACGGAGGGCCTCATGCGCCGATTCCTGCTGTCTGCTGGCTCTGGCCACATGCACTCACTGAAGCCCATTTCATAAATAGGAAACTGAGGCACAGGGAAGCCAGGAAACCTGCCCAGAGTCCTCATGCGAAGACACAGCACAGGCAAGATTCAAAGCCAAGGCCCCTGGTCCAGGGCTTGAATGCACAAACCCCGGGCTACACACAATCCTCCCCTTGACACCCACCATATCCTGTGGCTCCAAGTGAAGAGCCTGTGCATAGCTAACGCAAAAGGACCGGCCACACAGGTCCCTTCCACCTGCCTGGAGGTCCCCTGGCACATCTCACTTACAACATCATACAAACAAGAGCATCCAGGTGGAGGCTGTGTCCCCAAACGCCTCTGAAGCCCCAGCCACTGGTTCAAACCCTGGGTGGTCTGAGTGCTGAACTTCAGTGCTCAAGCTGCTACTGACCTTCGCGAGGCTCGGTGCTGCTACCAGGGGTCCAGCCTGCAAGTCTCCAGCGACTTTAGCAGCTTCTGGCCGGAAGCAGCTGCCTACCCCAGTGTGCCCGTTCCCCCACGCTCCTGTCCTTTCTCTCCAGGCTGGACCTCGCATCAATATGGCCCTCTCCCAGGAGGGACCCAAGGCTGGCATGGCTCTGCATGGCAGGTGTGGTGAATCAGGGCACCTGCCCAGCTCAGCCAGCCCCTGGTGCCCCTTCCTCTGAGCCAGGTGACAATAGCAGCCCTGGACAGAAGAAACAGCCAGGAAAGCAGTCTCATGGAAGCCCAGGGAGCAGAGAAATAAGGAAATAAAGCACATTCTATCCAACTTTAGGCAGGAAAAGCAGGGATGCGGCCCCTGCCTCATTTTCTTTCTCTTCCCTGAACAATCATTAAAACTTTCCCATGCTCAGACCAGAGTGTGGATTTGCTGTGAGAACGATTCTGGTCATGTTTTGTGTTCTCAGGCACTCAGTGTCCTAGAACAAATTGGGATGCCCTTGGGTCTGGGGCTTCCTGAGCCCCCGTCTTCCCTTGTGCCATCTTCATCTCTGTCTCAGAAACAGAAGACATTCTTGAGCATGCGCTCCTGGGAGGTTCAAGACTAAGGTTAGTTTGATTTGTTCTCGGCACAAATGTGGTGGCGGCTTCATTTTAACATACCAAATGTTATGAAGTCACTTTCAATTACGGTGGGAAAAACTGAAGAGGCCCATCTCCTTTCTCAAGCCCACAAAGCACTTATAATCACCTTCTTTCTGGAATGTCTATCAGAAACATGTTATATTAAGATGAAAAGCTATTTGTTAAAGTCAAACTGCAACTGAAAAACATGATTTTTTTTTTTTTTTTTTTTGGCCATGTATGTTTTCTTCTCTCATCCTCACCAAGAAAATCGAAGTCTAAAATCCAGCATACAATTAGGCCTCATGGAGTGGTGTCATGTCTGCGGGTTTCTGTGATGCTTGCAGTGGCCTCTAATTAGATTCAGGGTTCTCTAGATGTGGGGCTCCAGCTTAATGCAATTTGGAAACAAATCATATTTAATTAGGTTGTATTATTAGGGAACAGCTGAGCAAATGGATTGTGCTGCATACTTGGGACACGTACAAAAGCAATATCACAAAACACACAGTTATTACCAGCAAGATGAGCAAAAGTCATCTGCATTAACATTTGAGTGACTTGATTTGCTTCTACCTGGAGAGGTTCTGAGGCTTGTCCTTCTTCTTCTTTTTTTGAGGTAGAGTCTCACTCTGTCGCCCAGGCTGGAGTGCAGTGGCATGATCTCAGCTCACTGCAACCTCCACCTCCTGGGTTCAAGTGATTCTCCTGCCTCAGCCTCCCGAGTAGCTGGGATTACAGGTGCATGCCACCACACCTGGCTAATTTTTTGTGTTTTTAGTAGAGACGGGTTTTCATCATGTTAGCCAAGATGGTCTCGATCTCCTGACTCATTATCTGCCCGCCTCAGCCCCCGA